>JAGKTI010026352.1:0-13628 GCA_018397915.1 Birgus latro | reverse complement strand
CTGTCAAAGGCCTTTTCCAAATCAACAAAAACAAAATACAATTCCCTTTTCTTTCCAATATATTTTTCCTGAAGCTGTCGAACAATGAATATGGCATCAGTGGTCCCCCTGCCTGGCATAAACCCAAACTGCATCTCATCGATATTCACTCTTTCTCTAATCATACCTTCTAGAACTCTCTCCATTACTTTCATTATCTGATCTAAGAGCTTTATACCTCTGTAATTTCCCCTTTCCAGGGCATCACCCTTTCCTTTGTACACATTTACAATTACACTCTTCAGCCAATCATCTGAGACAACACACTCATATATAATCCTATTTATCAGGTCAGTGACTAACCTCACCCCAGTATCTCCTGAGGCCTTCAACATTTCGGCAGTCAACCCAGACACACCTGCCGCCTTCCCCACCCACAATAAAAATGAGAATGTGAGCCTACTGAGGATATAACTCCTATAAAACTCTACAACGGTCTTCCTGTCAATATGCCAAACCTGTTTTGATACCAATTTTTCCGATGGCCACCTTTGTACAGTATATTCATGATATAATTCTTAAACAACCACTCATATATTATGTAATTATGATTTTCCATCCATCCATAATTAGATTTTAACCCTTTCGCGCACGGGACTGCAATTTGAGTTACATGTGGTGTGGTGTGCCAAAGCACAGGACCTCGAATTGCGTGAAAACGCGAAAAAATTAACCAAAAAATAAGTTTTCGGTCGATTTGCGTCAAATTTTGTAGTGTTCTAGCAGCCATGTGTCTCTTCCGAGGTAAGACTTTGGCAACACTGCAATGACTCCTATGTGCCAGTACGTAGTGATAGAATCTCAGTGCTCCATTAGCAGCCAGACAGCAGAGTCGTACTGTGTTGTGTTGTCCCTTTAAATCCGCTATTTTCCCCCTCTCACCCAAGGCTGAAGCCATTATTGAAATATTGTGATTGTACAGTGTTTTCGACTATACTGTGAAGTGATTGTGTCTACTGAACATAGGTATATTGTTTGTAAAGCACTGGGGCCCGTTATCAGCTGTTAGGCCTAGAGGAAGAGTCTGGTTTGTTATAGTGGGGTTTTCACTCACCCTGCCCGTAAAATGATGTATTTTACCCTTATAGTGAAGCCATTACTTATATCTGTGAAACATATAGTGCCTGGATTAGTGAAATAACTGACCTACCATAGCAAGCATTATGTTATGCCATAGAGATACATAGACATATGCATTAGTTGCTAATGGAACAGGCAGTCTCTTACGCCATACAGTAGGGAAGGGAATAACAGAAGAGGATGGGATGGAATCATGTGATAGTGTTTTATACTGCGTATGGTTCATTGTGAAATATACATATAAAACAGTGCAGCGAGTGTTCACTGAGAAATATTGTGTGCATTGACTGACAGCGGAAAGTTACGTAATGATCAGAGACAAGAAAATACGCCACACAGCGACACATATATGACATTATATACGTATGTCGTGCAGCGAATGTTCGTGGAGAAATCTATAGTGTGCATCGCATGTGTTAGGCAAAAGTGGTGCAAGGAATAGAGAATACGCCACACACACACACACACACACACACACACACACACACGACACACACAGGTCGCCGACGTGGACAGACGTCCTCCTGGACTGCAGGGAAATAATCGTGGCATCAGCGGCGAAAGGAAACCAGCCTATTGTGATTATAGAAATGAGTGCGTGAGTGGTGGTTCCGTCAGACATTAGTTAAAAAAAAAAGCGGGCCCTGGGATAAAGAGAGCAAGATACAGTGTAGAAAAGTTTCCATATGGTTGCATCATGGCGGAAAGCGACGGCGGTTTGTTTACGTCTGGCGAAAGTGAATTTGTGGGTTTCTCCGACGAAGATGCGAGAAATGGAAGTTCAAAATTGTATCAAATAAGAGTAGCAGGAGTAGAAAAAACGGCGGAGAAGAATGTCCAGGAATTGATGAAGGTATGGGTAGTAATTAGGGAGCTGCAAGAGAGGACCTTACAACAGGAGAGAGAGATCAAAGGTTTAAAGAACGATCTGGAAAAAGTTTACACACGCAGTGCAGAACAGGAAAGAGAAGTCACGGAATTAAAAACGAGCAACGAATCTGCCACAAATGAAATAGAACACCTCAAGAGGGAAAACAGGAGGTTGGAAGAAGAAAGAGACAGAATGAAAAGTAAATTAGAGGAGTATGATTCAAAATCAAGGATGCAAGATGAACATATTAAGGAAATCAAGGAGCAACAAAAGGGGTGGAAGAAAATTCAGGAGGAAGGGAATGTAAATTTGAAAGAGATTATTGAACAACAAAGCAAGGAAAAGGTGGAGAAGGAAGTGGTTAGGGTATTGAAAAGTAGAGAAGCTCTAGTCAGGGATGTAGCAGATAAGAAAAAATGTGTAATTATTTTAGGGGTAAAAGAAAAGCGTATCACGATAAGATCTGAAAGAGAAAGAGAAGAATTGAATAAAGTTAAAGAAATATTATCAGTAGTCATGGAGGGTAACAATGAAGCCCTAGAAGAGATTGAAGAAGTGTTTAGGTTAGGTAAGTATGAGGAAGGAGGGGCAAGGCCATTGAAGGTGAAGTTCAAGTCCCAGGCAATAGTAAATGAAATCATGAATAGGACATGGAAATTAGCAGACAAAGAGGGGTTCAAAAATGTCTGGTTAAGGAGAGATGCAAATGAGGAAGAAAGAGCTAAAATAAAGGAGTTAGTAAAGGAAGCTAAGGCAAAAAACGAACAAAGAACGGGGAAGGAGAAGACAGTGTTTTATTGGAGAGTTATGGACCAGAAATTGAGAAAATGGTACCGACGGAGAGGAGGAGAAAAGACGGTATAAGTAATAACGAAAAAAGTTTAAAAGTGGCGTACACTAATGTTGATGGATTAATATCGGCAATGTTAGAAATCAACGATTTCTTGAGGGTACAAGAACCTGATGTTATGTGCTTTGTAGAGACCAAGTTAAGGGAGAATATTGATATCCATATGGGAAATGGCAAATACAAATTGTGGAGAAGAGACAGAAAAGATAAAATGGGAGGATGAGTGATGATAGCAGTGAAGAATAACCTAAATATAGATTCTGTGGAAATGGGAGAGGGTAGGGCTGAAGTGATAAACATGAAATTAGAAACTGGAGAGACCTGTAAGAGAGATATAGCAGTAGTATATGTTCCACCTAAGACAAGAGCATGGACTGATGATGAATACCAGGAGATGTTGTCAGACATGGTTAGTTACCTACAGAAAGTGATTGAGAAAAGCAGCAATATAATTCTAATGGGTGATTTTAATTGTAAAGAGGTGAACTGGGAGGAATGGGACTCAGGAGGTGGCGAAGATTCGTGGGGCACTATATTGTTAAACATTGTGATGAATAATGTAATGACGCAGTGGGTCAAAGAAGAGACAAGATTCCGAGGTGATGACACCCCAGCAAGATTAGATTTACTGCTAACCAAAGAACCTGACGTAATTGAATCCTTGAAATATATGTGTCCTATGGGAAAAAGTGATCATGTGGTCATTGAGTTCCAGATGATAATAGGGAACGTGGTGCCAAGAGATGAGCTCCATAGGCAGGGAAGATACAACTTTGGGAAAGCAAACTTTACAGAATTGAGTAAATTTTTTGAAAATGCAGATTGGAGAAAATTCAGAGAAACAAGAGAGATTCAGAGGAAGTGGGATATCTTTCTAGACTTCTATAATTCAGGAGTGGATAAATATGTTCCAAGAGTAAGTGGGAAAGAATACAGGAAAAAGGAGTGGTTTAATAGAAGGTGTATTATAGCAAAAAAAGAGAGGAACATGGCATGGAACAAATGGAGAAAGAGATGTAATAACAGAACAAAGGAAGAATATAAAAGAACTAGAAATGAATATACAAGAATTCGTAGAGAGGAAGAAAGGAACTTTGAAAAAGGTATAATCGACAAATGTAAGGATGAACCCAAACTGTTTTATAGATTTGTTAATGGCAAATTGAAGCAAAAGGAAGGAATCACCAAACTGAAAGTAGAAGGAGAGGTCTATAATGATGCGGCAATGCAAGCTGAAATAATGAAAAAACGTTTCCAATCAGTTTTTACTAATGAAGGGGAGTTTGTGGAGGGGGAAGGAGTGACTAGGAGTGTAGTGATAAAAGATATAAAAGTGGAAGTACAGGAAGTGTACAAATTACTGGAAACTCAAGATGTAAGGAAAGCCCCAGGACCAGATGGAATTTCAAATTGGGTACTGAAGGAATGCAGAGACCAACTGGCAGATAAGATTCACAGTTTAATTGTGTGTTCGCTGGAAGAAGGGAAAGTGCCTCGGGAATGGAAGAGAGCAAATGTGGTACCAATTTATAAGAGAGGAAACAAGGAAGAACCCCTGAACTATAGACCAGTGTCCCTAACCAGCATGGTTGCAAAATTGTGTGAGAAGGTTCTGAAAGATAGGTGGATAAAATATCTGGAAGAGATGAATATTTTGACTGAAAGTCAGTTTGGATTTAGAAGTGGAAGGTCATGTGTTTCCAACTTGTTGAGCTTTTACTCAAGAGCGATTGATGTGCTGCAGGAGAGAGACGGTTGGGTGGATTGTGTATATTTAGATTTGGAGAAGGCCTTTGACAAGGTACCCCATAAGAGACTAATGTGGAAACTAGAGCATATAGGAGGACTGACGGGTAACCTCCTGGAATGGATGAAAGACTTTTTGAGAGACAGACAAATGAGGACAGTAATAAAGGACAGGATGTCTGGATGGAGAGAAGTAACAAGTGGTGTCCCACAGGGCTCGGTGTTGGCACCAGTAATGTTCCTGATTTACATAAATGATATGGTAGATGGAGTAAACAGTTATGCAAGTCTGTTTGCTGATGATGCCAAGATCTTAAGGAAGGTAGAGGTTGAGGAGGACTGTAAAATGCTGCAGGAGGATCTGGATAGGATACATGACTGGAGCCGGATGTGGGAAATGAAATTCAACGCAAAAAAATGTAAAATATTGGAAATGGGTAAAAGCACCAAGAGACCATCACTGAACTATATGATGGGTAATGAACCAATCACAAAAGCGAGAGAAGAGAAAGATTTAGGAGTGCTGTTCCAGGATAGTTTGTCACCTGAAAAACACATCAACAAGATAGTTAGAGAGACATATAAACTCTTGACCAACATAAGAGTGGCATTCCATTACATGAATGAAGAGATGATGAAAAAACTGATAGTGGCCATGATCCGCCCCAGGTTAGAATATGCGGCAGTAGTGTGGTCCCCACACAAAAAGAAAGATATAAACAAGATTGAGAGAATACAAAGAACAGCAACCAAGATGGTCCCCAGTTTGGCAGATCTGTCATATAGTGAGAGGCTAGAAAGGCTGGATTTGCCATCTTTAGAGGAAAGGAGAGAGAGGGGTGACATGATTGCAGTGTTCAGGACCATGATGGGAGTAGATACAATTGATAGAGAAGATCTGTTTTTATGGGATAAGAGAGCAACAAGAGGACATGGACTGAAACTGAAGAAGCCGCGCTGCTTGAAGGACATCAAGAAATATAGTTTTCCGTATAGATGCATAGACCTGTGGAATAGACTGGACAAAGAGATCGTCCAGTCTAAAAACTTAAACGAGTTTAAAGCTAAATTTGACTTATTGAGAAACAGAGACGGGACCCCACGAGCGTAGCTCATTTCCTGTATATCACAATTAGGTAAATACAATTAGGTAAATACAATTCACACACTACCTAACTCATCTTCAATCCCTTCAAGTTCCTGTCAGCAGCTCAACACCTCTGGAGCAAGTGAGTTATCCATATTTTGTTGATTTGTACATTGACCTGTTTCTACATTTCTATTTTTTTTTCACAAATAAGTATTGTTTTTTACATATACACATATGAGATGGAAGAAAGTTCAGCTTTAGTATCAGTACCTAGCAAAACGACTAGTGGAAATGTTGAGTTACTGAGAGCACTATCAAAGAGCTTATGATATTTCACGTGTATAATTTGAGTAAAAAATAATAATAATAAAACGTAACGAGCAAAAATATGTAAGTCCTGTATTCGTGAGGCAGGGAAATTGAGCGTTTTTATCTCACTTGTGGGCGAGGAAGAGTGTTCTATATTTGTCGTCCATTTACTCCAAAATTATTGAACGTATCGATTTCCTGTAAGAACCATGATAAAGATCAGTGAATTCTACGTATGTACAGGACATAACTATGTAATTTCTCTAATGAAATGTTGTGGTTACGTAGGCGGCTATTGTGCATGCATGACGAAAGTGCACTGCGGCCGCGAGTACCCTGTATTTTTTTGCGATTTACTCGGAAACTATGAGGCGTATCAAAACAAAAAGGTATCAGGGGAAAGCTTATGAAATTCTACATAAGACTGTGTAATAAAAACATAAGGTGTGCACGAAAACTTCTGCAGTATACCTCCCTGAACAAAAATCAATTTTTTTACAAAAATGGCTTTTAGTTTTTGGCTATTTCCTCACATACCTCATTAGAAAGCCAATGAAATTCTCAATCAAAACTTATAATAACATTTTTCTGTATGATGGAAAACACTCGAATGACGATGTTGGGAAGTGAGATCAATGTTCCAAAATGTTTATTCACGGTGGCCTAGTGTACTTTTATTCGTATTTTTCTGGTTTTTCTTTTGGCTTATCAGCTAGAACAAACATTGGCGAATAAGATGATGTGAGCTTCAGGGCAACATTTTGAGGTTTGGATGGCGAAAACGAGGCGAGAATACATGTAATTTGCGTACCGCGGGCTGCCAGCGGAGCGCGCTGGGGAGTAAAATCGTGAGCCGTGAAAATTAATCAAACTTACCGTGCGCGAAAGGGTTAATAATTAAATAGGCATTTTCTTTATACATATTCCACCACAGACCTGTCTCATTTGCAACGAATGTTGTTGTCATTACAACTGCTATGAATAATGTCATTTATTACAAGTGAATGGGATGTGTAGCTGGAATTGAGCAGAAATGAAGGCAGGTAACTAGCTACCTAAGTTACCTAACACAAAAGGGGACAGGCCAGTTCCAAAGGCATGCATATATACATACCATAAACATTTAATTTTCCACAGAAGGAGCTACAGGTACTACTAATAATTTGTTATTAATGAACACTGAGAGTGAGATGTGTAGATGTTTATGAGTCAAATCAACAGTGGACGATTAGCTACATAAGCTACTTTATATTATTGTGTTCATAATTACATAAACATTCTATTATTTTCCACAGAACAAGCTGCAGACATGCACAAAATACAATGGCAAGCAACATAGGCCCCTGCAAAAGCTCTGGTAGGGCAACAATGGCCACAAACTCCATGATGAACACACAATTATACAAGAAAGCTTATTCTCTGTGATTAAGGTGGAGTTTGGTGGGCATCACTGGTGGCAAGGGGGTGTTGTGGGAAGCAACAGGCAGTTTGAAAAATTCAGTTTCAGTGTGCACTGTCAATTAATAAGATGAAAAACTGACACTTTTTTCATTCAGCCAGATTTTTTTTGCTTTGTCAGATAATGATGGATGTCAGGTAATGTGGTATCTGCAAAATAGGAGATTACTGTATATGCCACTGTTTATTACAAGCTTGATTTAGAATGAGGTTCCACATAACCTTTCTTGTCTTATGCTGAGACTCCACTGTATTTCAAGATGCAACATGACTGACTCACAGGCTTCCGGGAATGGTGTAGGGCATAACGAAGTCCTGGCTGCTCTGGGTAGAAAGGGTCAATACAGAGGCGAATTGTGGAGCTTTCATCACCCTCAAACCGCTCCACAATGTACTCCTCATGTCCATATCCACACTGGCTCTCCTCTACCTGTAGATATGAGGGATGGTGGCCACAAATCTCCTACGTACTATCACAGCAAAAGTTTGACAACTCCACTCCTAAAAATGACAAAGGAATGCAGCAGCCAACCCTGCAGCCTAGCACTTATGATACATGCAAGAACAGCCACATATTTCCTGCAACATAGGAGAGGGATACTTGGATCTTCCCATCATCACTGACTTACCCCAGTAGTGGGGGAGGGGAACTGCTGCTCCCCCCCTCCTTTGTGAAAGTCACAACTCAGGAACTGACAAGATGAAAATGATAACGATGACGATGATGATAAATACTCGTATACTGTATAAATAAATACTGTACTGTACATATATAGAAAACTATCAGCACAGTACCCACTACAACGTCCACACTAATATATGCACTGTCTTATCATACAGATTCACTTTGAATATATTCATTCCTTTATCATATTGAGATCTGTTACATAAATATCCATCCTTTCATTACATGGCAATTTACCTTATACAGATAGCGCTCACGGACATAGCCAGCATCCTTCTTCTGGCAGTTATCCACCAGCTTCTCGGCATTTCTTTTCACATTGAGTCTGTTTGCCATCTTGTTGAGCTCTCGTGGAAAGAAGTTCTTCAGTTCAATATCACCCACCTTCTTTCCTGCCCAGACAAAACACAATACATGTAAGAATGTTCTCTTCAGTGATTTAAATATGACCCTCTGCTTCACAGGCTTCACCATCTTGTCTGTGTTACAGGGATGAGAAAAGGATACATATCCACCATGTATAACTGCAACATACCCTACAACTGCCAAACTAATCTACATGAGATGCAATAGGAAGCTGGGTGGATGATAGGTGATACATACGTAGGCTATACACCATCCACCTTGACTTGACACAGGTTTCATCCTTTTGCAGACTATTTCCCATACAGGAGCTTGATAGAAGAATGAAACTGTTTCTACAGCTCTACATTCTTCTCTATCACTGGTACAATATTCTAATATTCATTACTTGATAAAGTTTATCATTCCACAAGGAGAGATGGCAATTTTAGGTCAAGTATGTGGACAAGGTATAGCATGTAGTTATAACAATACTGAACATCCTTAATGTAAGGAAAAACATCTAAAACTAGAAAGCATTCAGTGAATGCATACCTCCCCTAATGCCAATAAAATATAAAATTTACTGCTGTAACTCCTCTTTCCTACCAGACAAATACTTTTACGGTCTCACATAGTCAATTAATTTTATGGTCTTACCCCCATTGTCTTGAAACTGAGGGCAGGGGTTACCCTTTCTGCACCCTGCTTGAAGTGGAAGTTCACACCTTCAATGTAAGTGGTAATCTTGAAAGCATGAAAGTGCACCCCTTCATATGGGTGGATGCAACAATCAGTTGTCAGCCCTGACAAATTTTTAAATTTGAAATCTTCTATACAGGGCATAACAGAGAATACATAAGTTTAATATACAAGATAAATCATTCATGAAGAGGTACTTGAAAGCACCTATGATGACAAGCATATTGCCCAGTGTTCAACAAACAAATCACTAATACTGTTTAGCATACAGTGATCCCTTGGTTATCAAAGTTTTCATTACAATGGGTTGAAAATCTGCACTCACACTGTCACTGCTCATTTTTTTTACTAAAAAACATTGTTGTTGTGCATCTGAGCTGCGGCAAGCCCGACACTAACAAACATATATTCACGCACAATGGGCCGGTGCATAAGCCCATAACATCATCCAATAAGTTAGTTGGGCTGAGTCCAAGACTCACACACATAACACTCACACATGCCTCATGAGGATTGGTCTGGAGCATTAGTCCATGACATCATCACATAAGTGAGGTGTTTTCGTTGGTCAAAACTTTTTAGCCATGACTGGTCACTTTTCATTAGTCCACACCATCACAGCTGGGGTAGAAAGAGAGTTCTGTGAAGTGTTCCCCACACCCTAAAGTCATGAACACAATAACTGGGGTCAAAAGCAGGTGAACATTTTCCATCATAATCATCTGGACCTCCTTTCCCACCCTAAGGCTGGACAAGGAGTAGCAACGTTCAGACAGCCAAAGTCTGCCCACTCCAATGGGCCACGCTTCCATTCATTCACCATTCAAGCCCTCGGAATCTTGGATCTATCTGATATGCCAAAAACTTTTACCACATTCTGTAGCTTCACATAACTTATCCGACAAGGTCAATCCATATGCTGTCACGTTAAAAAGGAGTGCCAAATCACTGGTCATGCACTACTTCTCACAACATTCACCAAACTAGCTCGATCTCTTGTCAGTCCCTTAGCCTCACTGACTCCCAGGCAGTGAAGATTCGTGGGGCACTAAATTGTTAAATATAGCAATGAATAATGTAATGATCCAATTGGTCAAAGAAGAGACAAGATTCAGAGGTGATGACACACCAGCAAGACTAGATTTACTGTTAACCAAAGAGCCTGACATAACAGAATCTTTGAAATATCTGTGTCCTATAGGAAAAAATGATCATGTGGTCACTGAGTTCAAGATGACAAAAGGGAACGTGGTGCGAAGAGATGAGCTTTATAGGCAGGGAAGATACAACTTCTGGAAAGCAAACTTTACAGGATTGAGGAAGTTTTTCAAAAATGAGGATTGGAGAAAATTAAGAGAAACAAGAGACATGCACAGAAAGTGGGATATCTTTCTAGACCTCTATAATTTGGGAGTGGAAAAATATGTGTCAAGAGCAAGTGTGAAAGACAGTAGGAAAAAGGATTGGTTTCACAGAATGTGTATGATACCAAAAAAAGAGAGGGACATGGCATGGAACAACTGGAGAAAGAGAGGCAATAATAGAAAAATGGAAGGATATAGAAGAACTAGAAATGAATATACACCAGGCCCTCCACATATGCGGGGGTTAGAGGACACAGACCCCCCGTGAATGTGGAATTTCTGTGAATCTTTGGTGTACCCTCCAGTAAATTCCTCTACAGCCGCAAGTCACCCCCTGTGAGCAAGTGAGCACATACTGTACCCAGTAAACCATATCTGGGACCTGAAAGCAGCATAAAATATCACAAATAGCTGATGACCTCCCCACACTCACAGATGCTCACGTGTGAGCAAGTCATCAGCCACATATGTACCCCAAATTATTGCAATTATACCCATTAAATTCAGTCTTGGCTCCACAGAGGGACAATCTGTAAATGTGCGGGGGCCGCGAAAGTAGAATCCGCGAATGTTGAGGGACTGGTGTAAAGAATACACAGAGAGGAAGAAAGGAACTTTGACAAAGGTATAATTGACATATGTAAGGAAGAATCAAAATTGTTTTATGGATCGTTTTTTTTTTTTTTTTTTTTTTTGAAGGCTCCAACATGCTTGCATGCGTCGGCCTTGGTCACCTAATGGCGGCTCTCCACACTGCTCGATCCCTGGCAGCCTCCCTGTTCAGTCCCTTAACCCTTAAGTCACACTTAATGACCTCGTCCCATGTCTTTCTCGGTCTACCCCTCCCAACCCCTCCCCCAATATTAACACCTCTCACCCTCTGTACCCAATTATCATCCCCCATCCTCTCCACATGTCCAAACCACCTCAGCCTACATCTCCTCATCACAACACCAATACATTCCAGTCCCATCCTACCTCTCAACTCTTCCATCGTAAACCCAGCCCCCCCAGGCCTTGCACGCAGGGACGCACTGCACATCCACCTAATCATTGTCATTTCTGTACGTTTAAACCTACGAATATCCTCTTCCTTTACTGCCCAGGTCTCATTACCAAACAGCATCACACTCCTAACACGTGCTGCATACAACGACCCCTTAGCACGTAAGGAGAGTCCTCTCAATGTCAAGAGCGGCAACAGCTCCCTGAACTTCTTCCACCCACTTCTCACCCTAGCAACCGAGCTAACTCCAGCCCCACCTCCGGCACATAACATGTCTCCCAAATAACGAAACTCCTCCACACACTCAAGAGACTCACCTGCAAGTTCAACCCTCTCACGCCTGACAATCTCCACCTGCTCTCCCCAACATGCCGCACACATGAAATCAGCATCATCTCGCAGTCTACCTCTAATACCACTACATCTCTTGTGCACCCACTTATCACAAACACTACACAAGATGGAATTGCTTCCCACACCCTTGTGGCAAACTGCACATGGCCACTCTCCCTCTTTTCTGATTGTACTGCCACCAACCCTAGATATCATCATTTTTGTTTTATCTGCATTCACCCTCAAGCCCTTGTGCCCCATACCATCTCTCCACTTCTTAAATCTTTCCTCCGCCTCCTTTTCATTCTCTACAATCAACACCAAATCATCAGCATACAAATCTCCCATGGGAGGCCATCTCTGAAGTCACGTGAGAAGGCTTCAAACACCATGATAAACAACAAGGGACCCAAAACTGACCCCTGATGCACACCAACATTCACGGAAAACTCATCACTCAAAGCTCCATTCACTCTTACCTGGGTGCGAGCACCCATGTACATGGCCATCATCACCCTAACCAGCCACTCTTCCAACCCTAGCTTTCTCATTGCCCACTTCACCACCTCTCTAGGGACTCTGTCAAATGCCTTTTCCAAATCAACAAAAACAAAATACAATTCCCTTTTCTTGCCAATATATTTTTCCTGAAGCTGTCGAACAATGAATATGGCATCAGTTGGTCCCCCTGCCTGGCATAAACCCAAACTGCATCTCATTTATATTCACTCTTTCTCTAATCATACATTCTAGAACTCTCTCCATCACTTTCATTATCTGATCTAAAAGCTTTATACCTCTGTAATTTCCCCTTTCCAGGGCATCACCCTTTCCCTTGTACACATTTACAATTACACTCCTCATCCAATCATCTGGGACAACACACTCATATATAATCCTATTTATCCGGTCAGTGACTAACCTCACCCCAGTATCTCCTGAAGCCTTCAACATTTCGGCAGTCAACCCAGACACACCTGCCGCCTTCCCCACCCGCATCCTGCCTATTGCCTCACTCACAGTAGCAGCATCAATCAAAGGCCAAGGGCCAAACACTGGATCAGCGGGCTCCAAACCTTCTCTATCCCAATCAAACTCCTCATTCAACAATCGACTATAATGCTCTCTCCATGCATCTTTAATATCCTCACTGCTCACCACCACCCTTCCATCATCATTCTTCACACACTGCTCACCTACAATGTCCCGATTATCCCTCTTCACCTGATTTGCCACCCTAAAAATCATATTTTTCCTTTCTCCATGATTTAGATTATCAAGTAAAAGTCTCTGTGACTCAGACTTCGCCCTGTATACCTCTCTTCTAGCCCTGCGCTTGCCAGCCAAGTACTCCTCCCTGTTACCACCATTCTTCCATTCCCGGAAAAGCCTTCTTTTCTCCTTAACTGCAGCTTCTACACCCTCATCCCACCACCAAGTTACTTTATGTCTTGGTGGGCCTCTTGTCCAACCGCATATTGTATCAGTAACTCTCAAGAGGTTGTTCTTAAGGGCTCTATACTGTTCATTAACGCCTCTATCTACGGCTTCCTGTTCAGTCACCACTCTCCTCATCTCACTATAAAAGGCATCCCTTAGTGATTGGTTTCTCAGCTTCCATGTTTTCCTCCTAGGTACATATGTCCTCCTCCTCATCACTCGATCCTTAAGCACCATGTCACAAATCAACAGTTTGTGCTGCTGCACACACTCCTCGCTTCCTATAACTTTAACATCCCTCACTAATCTCCTA
>JAGKTI010026351.1:0-13628 GCA_018397915.1 Birgus latro | reverse complement strand
ACCTATCAAGCAGGGTTGCCAGCTCCCGTTGAAAAAGCGTCAGCTCATTTCGCATCACAGGGGAGGGTAGTATTGACCCTACTTCACTTAACACGAAAAAGAATGACGTCGGCAAAAAAACGTCAATACTTTCCGCGCCTACTGTGTATATATATATATATATATATATGGCATTCACCCACGGACGTCAGTGGACAGGTATGTACTGTACCTTGCTAAGACATTTGTTGATAAATTATGATTTCTATGAAGTTTTAGTGATAATTGCCACGATTGTTTGGGGAGATTCAGTATTATTAGGGTGTATATCATGTGTTGGAGGAACCTTTGGGGAAGGAGGACAGGAAATATATATATACAGTAAGTCCTCGTTTTTCACTGTTTTGATGTTCCACCAAATCTTCGCGAAATGTGAAACGTCAAAGTGTGGAGTTAAGAATCAATGGGAAAAATAGATGGGCGTTCCAGTGGGACATGTACCTACCCTATCACGAAGTAGTATAACACCAAACAGGCCCTACTCAAAATTAAATGAGTGTTTACTAGTTGCTTATACAACCTAACACAATAAACATGTACCTGAAAAGACATTCAAAGTGTAACAAAGGCCATTGAAAGGCCAAACCCTCGAATGCAGCCCACATGGTTTGTTTTGACCACGTGATTCATTGTTCTGTTTTTCCACAGGACTGAATTTGTAAGTTCAACATTTACATTACTGTTCTGGTAAGTTTATATGTAAGTTAAAATACTATTAAATAACGTTAAAGCAAGAAATAAAGTTTCATAACCAGTTTACCTGATAACCATTGAAATGTTGACTGGATTAGTTGTTCTTTTAAGATTTGCGGTAGTGCTATTCTATCTGTCTATCTATTGTCAGACGCCTCAATCCCGCACGGGGTGGCCACAAACAAATCGCCTCCATGTCACTCTGTCCCCTGCCATTTCACTACCACGCTCCCAACTCACACCCCCCTCTCTCATACACCTCTCCACTCCATCCCTTCATCTCATCCTCAGCCTCCCCCTCCCTCTCGCCCTCTCCACCTCACTCACATACACTCTTCTCGTCAGTCTTTCACTCTCCATCCTCTCCACATGCCCAAACCACCTTAACGTGTTTCTCCTAACGCTTCCCATCACGTCCTCAACCGCACCACAACGCCCCTTCACTTCCTCATTTGTTAGTCTGTCTCTCCATGTGACTCCACATGCTCCTCTCAAATAACTCATTTCCACTGCTCTCACTCTTGACTTCTGTCCTTCCAACAGGGTCCTAGCTTCACTTCCATATGTTAGAGTTGGTATCACAATACTGTCATGTAACAACTTTTTCACTTCCATGCTCACCTCCCTGTTTCTTATCACTGCTTTCAACAAACCAGCAACCTTCCTTCCCTGCTGCACCCTTTTGAGCACTTCACCCTCCAGACTTCCATCCTTACTCATCACACTGCCCAAGTACTTAAATTCACTCACATTCTCCATATCCTTTCCATCCAATCTCACTGTACATTCACTTGCTTCACTTCTTTCGAAGACCATCACTTTACTCTTCCCTACATTCACCTTTAGATTCCGTTCCTTACACACTCTCCCAAACTCATCTACCAAGCCTTGCAGCTCCCCTTCATCTTCGCTCAACAACACAGTATCATCTGCAAACAACAGTACTGGGAGTTTCCAAACACTGCCGTCTCTCACTAGGGCCTCTCCAACGTCCACTGCCCGACCTTGTATCTCTTTTATAACCCCATCCATGTACAGATTGTACAACCATGGAGACATGACACATCCTTGTTTCAGTCCAACCTTCAAATGGAAAGATTCACTCAGTTTGCCATCCATATGCACTGCAGCCTTAGCACCCTCATACATACTCTTCACTGCCTTCAACAACTTCCCATCCACTTCATATATTCTTAATACCTTCCACAAACCTTGTCTATCCACCCTGTCATATGCTTTCTCCAGATCCATAAAGGCTGCATACAACTTCTTGCCCTTCTCTAGAAACTTTTCCACTAAGGATCTAAGAATGAATATCTGGTCTACACAACCTCTTCCCTTCCTAAAACCTCCTTGTTCTTCTCCAACTAATTCCTCTGCTATTCCAAAGGACTAAATTTCTAAGTTCAATATTTACATTACTGTTCTGGTAAGTTTATGTGCAAGTTAAAATACTATTAAATAACATTGAAGCAAGAAATAAAGTCTCATAACCAGTTTACCTGATAGCCATTGGAATGTTGACTGGATTAGTTGTTCTTTTAAGATTTGCAGTAGTGCTATTCCAAAGGACTGAAATTCTAAGTTCAGTATTTACATTACTGTTCTGGTAAGTTTATGTGCAAGTTAAAATACTATTAAATAACATTAAAGCAAGAAATAAAGTCTCAACCAGTTTGCCTGATAGCCAATGGAATGTTGACTGGTTTAATTGTTCTTTTAAGATACGCGTTAGTGCTTTTCCATAGGACTGAATTTCTAAGTTCAATATTTATATTACTGTTCTGGTAAGTATATGTGCAAGTTAAAATACTATTAAATAACGTTAAAGCAAGAAATAAAGGTAAACAAATTTAGAGAACACTTTAATATACATATATATATTTATATATGGCACACACCCACAGGCGCCAGTGGACAGGTATGACACCGTGCTAAGACACTGAAAAGTTATCGTGTATGTGAAGCGTTTTTAAGTGTATGCAGCGATTGGTCGTACGGAAAGATATCACATCACTTGTGTAGTACTACTCTCAGTGGAAGGTGTTGCTTGACAGTGAATAATATCTCTCATTTTCCAGCTAAGAACCTATAGCTCAGACTGAATTTTACTGTGTCAGTGCTTGCCATGATGGAGAGGAAGGTTTGTCTTCTGAGGAGTGGCAGAATGTTCTTTTTGAGGAGGAGACTGAGAACGAGGAGGAGGAGGATGTGCCGAGCGACTCTTCAATCTGGGAGGAGGACTGGGATGACGTCCTGTGCCGTTCCCTTCGGGAGGCTTTGCCCCGAACCCTACCACAACGGGAGCAGACACCACCACCAGCGGCGTTACCCTCAGCCCTGCCATCGCCCTCGCTTGGACCTCTCGTTTCTCCACCTCTAGCCTTCAGTTCCCCCTTGGCCAAGCCCATGCCACCAGTTGCAGGGCTGAGTTCGTGACATTGGCACCTGCACGCAGCGCAGTTTCTGCGGCACAACTGGTGCAGGATGCGACTGTGTCATTGTCCCCTGCCCAGTCAGCGAGGGCACTATCTTCGACAGCATTCATCCTCCGCAATGTCTTGCAGCAGCAGCAGCCAACCTTGTCATTGTCCTCGTCGGAGCCTTCACCACCTTGACAAGGCCGCCATGGTCCGCGGCCCGGCTACGGTGGGCGGCCAAGGGGTAGCCGAGGAGGCTGAAGGGTGTCGGTAGGCCGATCCACTGCCACCACTGCAGGAGGTGTTGCCTCAGAGGATCCAGGGTGGAGCAGTAGCCCATTCACATCATGTAATGGGCCCTTCACAGGATCCCCAGGAATGAGGGTGGATCTGTCAACAACACCCCTGCAGTTCTTCCAGCTTTTCTTCACCAGGGAGTTGTTGACGTATTTTGCCCGCGAGACCAACAACTACGCAGCATTCCTGGGGACCATGTTGGACGCATGAATCCTATGCAGTGAAGAGGAGATGGCCAGGTTCCTGGATTATACTTCCTTATGGGGATAATGAATTTGCCGACCATCAGGCATTATTGGAGAAGTTCCAGTCTCCACAATTACCCCCTTTTCTGGCAATTGATGAGTGGAAGGTGTTTCAGGGCCATCCTGAAACACTTCCACGCCTTCAGCTCACTCACCATACCCCAGGACAATGGTGATCGGCTCATCAGAGTTCGCACGGTGATGGGGTACCTCCTTCAGCGGTTCCAAGACACCTACCTATGTGAGGAGCACCTCAGCCTTGACGAGGGCTTGCTGGCGAGGTAGGGGCGGCTCAGCTTCCGCGTGTACAACCCCGTGAAGCCCTCAAATTACGCCATCAAACTTTACATCTTGGCTGAGGCTTCCTCGGGTTACATTTGGAACTTTGAGGTGTATACAGGGCAGAAGAAGACTCTGGAGTACACTGTTTGTGGCCTCATAGAACCACTGAAGGACCAGCGATACAAAGTTTACATGGACAACTATTATATCTGTATCCCTGTGTGAACAACTCTTCACTGCAGGAACCTGTGTGTGTGGGACCCTATGCCTGGCAAGAGGAGCACCAAAGCAGCTGCAGGCCATCGCCAGGGCCAAGAGCCTGCCAGAGGGGGGCATGGCAGCAATCCATAAGGACAATGTGATGGTGTTGTTGTGGATGGACAAGCGCATCGTCAACATGGTCTCCACCTTCCACAGCACAAGCACCGTCCCAAAGCAGGTTCGAGGGAAGACCAGGGGTCGTGACGGGAAGACAGCTTATGTCCAGAAGACCATGGACAAGCCCGTCATGGTGGATGACTACAACAGTTACATGGGTGGGGTGGACCACTTTGACCAGATGGCCCATTATTGTCCCATCCAGCAGCAGACTGTGAAGTGGACCAAGAAGATCATGTTCCACTGCATCCAGATGGCGACCTTCAACGCGTTCGCCTTAGTTAAGAAGCGCTCTTGAGGTTCAGTGAGTCTGCTGGACTTTTTGGAGGAGATAGTTGACAAGCTCTTTCATTTTGATGAAGCAGAGTGGCCCTCATCAGGGCACGTCATCTACCATGCCCCTGACCTTCCAACCCGACAGCCAGCAGGACCTCCGGCACTTGCGGCACCTGCAGCAGCACCAGCATAGGTGCCAACACCACTGTCTCCAGCACATGAGCCAACACCACCATCGCCTGCAGGACCAGCACAGGTGCCCAGACCACCATCTCCAGCAGTTCCTGGTTTGTTGGGAGAACCTGCCTCCGCTGCCATGCCAGGCCCTGCAGCTGCACCTCCAGGAAGACAGGACCAGGGAAGACAGAAGGACATCCAACTAAGTGTCGATGACAGAGTGCGGTTGGATCGCACACTGGGCCATCGAGGGGAGAGGATCCTCAACTGGATGAGGCTCTGGTGCGCCCTGTGTGTCCTTGCGAAGAAGATGAGAGACACAAGTCACATGTGTACTGTTTGTGATGTGGTGCTTTGCATGGGTGATTGCTTCAGACGGTACAATTCCGAGCAAAGTATTCCCTAGTGTAGCACACACACACACACACAAACAGCTGTGAAAAGGAGACCAGCCTATTGTGATTATGTGAATGAGTGCATGAGTGGTGGTCCTGTCGGATATTAGTTAAAAAACGCAGGTTTCGGTTATAAAAATACAAGATACAGTGAAAATGAAAATTTCCATATGATTGCATCATGGAGGAGAGGGACAGAGGATTGTTTACAATTGGTGGCGAGAGGGAATTTGTGGGCTTCTCCGAAGATGATGTAGGTAACGGAAGTATAAACCTGAACCAAAAAAGAGTAGCAAGAGTATAGAAAACAGTGGAGAGGAATGTCCAGGAGTTAAAAAAGGTATGGGAAGTAATTAGAGAGTTGCAGGAATGGACCTTAGAGCAAGAAAGAGAGATCAAAGTCCTACAGAGCTACAGAGTAAATTGGAAAAAGTTGGCACACATACTGACGAACAAGAAAAAGAAGTCACAGAATTAAAGGTGAGTAATGAATCTGCATCAAATGAAATAAAACAGCTCAAAAGGGAGAATAAGAGATTGGAAGAAGAAAGGGACAGAGTGAAAAGTAAACTAAATGAGTATGAATCAAAATCAATATTTCAAGATTAGCATATTAAGGAAATTAAGGAGCAACATAAAGGGTGGAAGAAAATTCAGGAGGAAGGAAATGTAAATTTGAAAGAGATTATGGAACAACAAAGCAAGGAAGAGGTGGAGAAGGAAGTGGTTAGGATACTTAGAAGTGGAGAATCTTTGGTCAGGGATGTAGCAGATAAGAAAAAGTGTGTTATAGTTTCAGAAGTTAAAGAAAAACGTATAACAGTAAGATCCGAAAGAGAAAGAGAAGAACTGAGCAAGCTTAAAGAGAAATTATCAGTAGTTATGGAGGGTAACAACGAAGCTCAAGAAGAGGTTGAAGAAGTGTTTAGGTTAGGAAAGTACGAGGAAGGAGGGGCAGGGCCATTGAAGGTAAAGTTTAAGTCCAAGGTAATGGTGAATGAACTCATCAATAGAAAATAGAAGTTATCAGATAAAGAGGGATTCAAAAATGTTTGGATAAGGAGGGATGCAAATGATGAAGAAAGAGCTAAATTAATGGAGTTACTAAAGGAAGCAAAGGAAAAAATGAACAGAGAATGGAGAAAGAGAAGACAGTGTTCTGTTGGAGAGTTATGGATCAGAAATTGAGAAAGTGGTACCGACGCAGGGAAGGAAGGAAGAGAGTATAAAAAAACAATGAAAAAAGTTTGAAAGTGGCGTATACAAACATCGATGGTTTAATATCGGCAAGGTTGGAAATCAATGATTTTTTGAGGGTACATGAACCTGATGTTATGTGCTTTGTAGAGACTAAGTTGAAAGAAGATATAGGTATTCATATGGGAGATGGTAAATACAAATTTTGGAGAAGAGACAGAAAAGAAAAAACAGGAGGAGTAGTGATGATAGCAGTGAAGGACAACATAAATGTACATACTGTGGGAATGGGAGAGGGTAGGGCTGATGTGATAAATATGAAATTAGAGACTGGAGAGAATGGTAAGAGAGATACAGTAGTGTATATGTACCCCCTAAAACAGGCGCATGGAATGACGATGAATACCAGGAGATGTTGTCAGACATGGTTAGTTATCTACAGAAAGTGATTGAGGAAAGCAACAATATAATCCTAATGGGTGATTTTAATTGTAAAGAGGTGAACTGGGAGGAAGGGGACTCAGGAGGCAGTGAAGATTCGTGGGGCACTAAATTGTTAAATATAGCAACAAATAATGTAATGACGCAGTGGGTCAAACAAGAGACACTATTTCGAGGTGATGATACCCCAGCAAGATTAGATTTGCTACTAACCAAAGAACCTGATGTAATTGAATCTTTGAAATATCTGTGTCCTGTAGGAAAAAGTGATCATGTGGTCATTGAGTTCCAGATGATAATAGGGAACGTGGTGCCAGGAGACGAGCTTTATAGGCAAGGAAGATATAACTTTGGGAAAGTAAACTTTGCAAAATTGAGAAAATTTTTCGAAAGTGCGGATTGGAGAAAATTCAGAGAAACAAGAGAGCTACAGAGGAAGTGGGATATCTTTCTAGACCTTTATAATTTGGGAGTGGAAAAATATGTGCCAAGAGTAAGGGAGAAAGAAAACAGGAAAATGGAGTGGTTTAACCCGTCCAGTCCCGACCGCTTTTTTACCCAGCCTATCCCCAGATCCCGACCGATTAACGACTTTTTGTTTTTTGGCTGAAACCTTCGCTTTTAGTGAGAAACATCGAAAATTCATAGAGAAATCGCGATCCTCAGGTTAGATATGTTGATACAGGTGTCACTCAACCTTATGTTTTCCTTCTTTTTCAGGGTACCTGGCTAAAGAAAACGAACTATGGAAGGGTTAACTAATTCAAGCCACTTTAAATTACGTATTTATATAATTTATTTGGTACGAATTTATATGTAGATCAAGTCTATATTTGTTTTCACACAATAATATAGGTGTTTATAAGCATTGTTCACTCACCCAAAACCCCAGTATATGGCACCTTCCTTTACGACATTACCACCTCATCGCTTCTGTTGTTTCTACCTCTAGCTTCTTTGTTTCTTTGTCCTTCACCTCAGGAATCACTTTCACTGTGAATTTCATCATTGGAGAGACCGTGGGGCAACATACCTTTACTGGTCAGGTTACAGCTAACAGGTGAATTGCCCAGTGTGGGGGGAGGGAGGGGGGAGGGGGGGTTAGGAGGGGCCAGGCAGTATCCCCGCCTGACAGCAGGTAGAGGAGGGTCTCCCACATGTGCCTACCAAAAATCACCCGCGAATGTTGAAAAATGTACAGACAATGGGCCTTGCAATTGAGTGACGTACGATGCATGTCCTTGGGTCTGTCCGCGGAAAAAAGTAGCGACGTGCATCGTACGTCGGTAGGACTCAGCGGGTTAACAGAAGGTGTATGATAGCAAAAAAAGGGAGAGACATGGCATGGAAAAAATGGAGAAAGAGAGGTAATAACAGAACAAAGGAAGAATATAAAAGAACTGAAATGAATATACAAGAATACGCAGAGAGGAGGAAAGGAACTTTGAAAAAGGTATAATTGACAAATGTAAGGGTGAACCCAAATTGTTTTTTAGATTGGCAGTGGCATATTGAAGCAAAAGGAAGGAATCACCAAACTGACAGTGGATGGAGAGGTCTACAAAGATGCGGTAATGCAAGCTGAAATAATGAACAAATGTTTCTAATCGGTTTTCACTAAGGAAAGAGAGTTTGTGGAGGGGGAGGGAGTGATTAGAAATGTAGTGATAAAAGATATTAATGTGGAAGTGCAGGAAGTGTATAAATTACTGGAAACTCAAGATGTAAGGAAAGCCCCAGGACCGGATGGAATCTCTAATTGGGTACTGAAGGAATTCGGAGAACAACTGGTGGATAAGAATCACAATTTAATTGTGTGTTCTCTGGAAGAGGGGAAAGTGCCTCGGGAATGGAAGAGGGCAAATGTGGTACCAATTTATGAGGAAGGAAACAAGGAAGAACCCCTGGATTATAGACCAGTGTCCCTAACCAGCAACAAATTGTGTGAGAGAATCCTGAAAGATTGATGGATAAAGTATCTGGAAAAGATGAATATTTTGACTGAAAGTCAGTTTGGATTCAGAAGTGGAAAGTCATGTGTTTCCAACTTCTTGAGCTTTTACTCAAGAGCGATTGATGTGCTACAGGAGAGAGACGGTTGGTTGGATTTCGTGTATTTAGATCTGGAGAAGGCCTTCGACAAGGTACCCCATAAGTCACTAATATGGAATTTAGAGTATATTGGAGGACTAAAGCGAAGCCTCCTGGAATGGATGAGAAACTTTTTGAGTAACAGACAAATGAGGACAGTAATAAAGGGCAGGATATCTGGATGGAGGGAAGTAACAAGTGGTGTCCCACAGGGCTCAGTGTTGGCACCAGTAATGTTCCTATCTATCTATCTATCTATTGCCAGACACCATAATCCCGTAAGGGGTGGCCATTTGACTTTGAGTTATTTTTTTTTTACGGGGAGGGGCACTAACCCTCCACCAACCCACTTGTTGACACGTAGGGAGCACGTATGGTTTGGTTATATGGTTACCACCCACCGTTGTAAATAGTTTCTTGGCTTACAGGAAACCATTTGGCTTGTCACTCAATGTAATGCCACCTGTAAAGGAAAGAAAAGCAGTAAGAAGTGACAGGAAATATAGGAGAAATAGGAAGAAAGGAGGGCAGGCACAGAAAAAGAATGATAAAGGATTAAGGAAGAAGTAGGCAGCACTACATCAAGTGAGTGGATGATGGTCGCAACCACCTACCACTAAGTAATGTTCCTGATCTATGTAAATGATATAGTAGATGGAGTGAACAGTTATGCAAGTCTGTTTGCTGATGATGCTAAGATCTTGAGAAAGGTAGAGGATGAAGAGGACTGTAAAATGCTGCAGATGGATCTGGATAGGATACATGAGCTGGATGTGGGAAATGAAGTTCATCATAATAAAATGTAAAATATTGGAAATGGGTAAAAGTACCAAGAGGCCATCACTGAATTATTTTATGGGTAATGAACCAATTACAAAAACGAGAGAAGAGGGAGATTTGGGACTGCTGGTCCAGGATAGTTTGTCACCTGAAAAACACATAAATAAGATAGTTAGAGGGACATAAAAACTCTTGACCAGTATAATAGTGGCATTTCATTACATGGATGAGGAGATGATGAAAAAATTGATTGTGGCCATGATCCCCCCCAGGTTAGAATATGCAGCAGTAGTGTGGTCCCCACACAAAAAGAAAGATATAACCAAGATTGAGGGAATACAAAGAACAGCAACCAAGATGGTCCCCAGTCTGACAGATTTGTTGTACAGAGAGAGGCTGGAAAAGCTGGATCTGCCTTCTTTAGAGGAAAGGAGAGAGAGGGGCGACATGATTGCAGTGTTGAGGACCATGTTGGGAGTAGACAAAATTGACAGAGAAAATCTGTTTGTGTGGGATAAAAGAGTAACAAAATGACACGGAATGAAACTAAAGAAACCAAGCGCTTGAAGGACATCAAGAAATATAGCTTTCCTTATAGATGCATAGACCTGTGGAATAGCCTTGACAAAAAGATTGTCCAGTCTAAAAACTTAATGAGTTTAAAGCAAAATTTGACTTATTGAGAAACAGAGACGGGACCCCACAGTCGTAGCTCATTTCCTGTATATCACAGTTAGATAAATACACACACACACTCATACCTACATACACACACACACATGCACTCACACTTACATACACACACACACACACACACACACACACACACACACACACACACACACACACACACACACATACACACACACTGGTGGCGAGGGGGAATTTGTGGGCTTCTCCGAAGATGAAGTAGGTAACGGAAGTATAAAGCTGAACCAAACGAGTAGAGAAAACGGCGGAGAGCAATATCCAGGAGTTATAAAAGGTATGGGCAGTAATTAGAGAGTTGCAGGAATGGNCCTTAGAGCAAGAGAGAGAGATCAAAATCCTACAGAGTAAATTAGAAAAAGTTTGCACTCGTAGTGACGAACAGGAAAAAGAAGTCTCAGAATTAAAGGTGAGTAATGAATCTGCATCAAATGAAATAAAACAGCTTAAGAAGGACAAGAAGAGGTTGGAAGAAGAAAGAGACAGAATGAAGAATAAACTATATGAGTATGAATCAAAATCAAGGATGCAAGATGAGCATATTAAGGAAATCAAGGAGCAACATAAGGGGGGGAAGAAAATTCAGGAGGAAGAAAATGTAAATTTGAAAGAGATTATAGAACAACAAAGCAAGGAAAAGGTGGAGAAGGAAGTGGTTAGTGTACTGAGAAGTAGAGAAACTTTGGTCAGGGATGTAGCAGATAAGAAAAAATGTGTTATCTTTTCAAGAGTTAAAGAAAAACGTATAACAGTAAGATCCGAAAGAGAAAGAGAAGAACTGAGCAAGGTTAAAGAGATAATATCAATAGTTATGGATGGTAACAACGAAGTTCAAGAAGAGATTGAAGAAGTATTTAGGTTAGGAAAGTACGAGGAAGGAGGGGTAGGGCCATTGACAGTAAAGTTTAAGTCCAAGGTAATGGTGAATGAAATCATCAATAGAAAATGGACGTTATCAGATAAAGAGGGATTCAAAAATGTTTGGATAACGAGAGATGCAAATGATGAAGAAAGAGCTAAATGGAGTTAGTAAAGGAAGCAAAGATAAAAAACGAACAGAGAACGGAGAAAGAGAAGACAGTGTTCTATTGGAGAGTTATGGATCAGAAATTGAGAAAGTGGTACCGACGGAGGGAAGGAGAGAAGAGAGTTTAAAAAACAATGAAAAAAGCTTGAAAGTGGCGTATACAAACATTGATGGATTAATATCGGCAAGGTTAGATATAAATGATTTTTTTAGGGTACACGAACCTGATATTATATGCTTTGTAGACACTAAGTTGAAAGAAGATATTGATATTCATATGGGAGATGGTAAATACAAATTATGGAGAAAAGACAGATAAGAAAAAATGGGTGGAGGAGTGATGATAGCAGTGAAGGACAACATAAATGTACATACTGTGGAAATGGGAGAGGGTAGGGCCAATGTGATAAGTATGAAAATAGAAACTGGGGAGAATAGTAAGAGAGATATGGCAGTGGTATATGTACCCCCTAAGACAGGAGCATGGATTGACGATGAATACCAGGAGATGTTGTCAGACATGGTTAGTTCTTTTGTGTTTTTTTTTTTTCTTTATGTGACCAACTCTGGGCATAGGCTTTACAGCCCATTATCAAGGCCCAGCAGTCCTCCTATATCCATACACCTCCACATGTCACCACTTTGGCGCTAACACCCACCGTCCGTATTGAATACATGCTAGGGCTGTCTCATACAGGACTGGTGTATTGGTATTAGCGGGGGTACTTTTTTACGACATGTCGGCGGGTCGTCTGGTAGATCAGTAAAGTCTGCTTTTCAAGAAATTCAAATCCTTAAACTGTTCCCTGCCCCAGTGGGGATTCGAACCTGGGCCCATTAGGACTGCAGACCAACTCTCTACCGATTCGGCCGCCACCTCCCCCAACAGAAAGTGATTGAGAAAAGCAACAATATAACCCTAATGAGTGACTTTAACTGTGAAGAGGTGAACTGGGAGGAATGGGACTCAGGAGGCAGTGAAGATTCGTGAGGCACTAAATTGTTAAATACAGTAATCCCTCCATTATCCGACATAATAGAGCCAAAGGCATGTCTGGATATTGGTCTTGTCCGGATATTAGCCCTGAAGCTCCAGCACTGGTCATTCATGACCCTAACCTAACCTAACCTAAATCAGAAAACCACCTACCTACCTCCCTACCGGACATGCATAGCACTTAAGTCCCTTTTCACATAAATAATGCACATAAAGCATGAATTAACTGAATTGTAACCAAAAAATGATGATTTAGAGGTGAGTAAGGCATAGGTGCTCACATCTTGCCAGCAAGTGTAAGTATCAGACATGGAAATCACTATGAAAATCACCCTTTCTCACACCATATGCATTAAATAATGGACACAAAGCATGAATTCATTGAATTTGAACCCAAAAATGATGATTTTGAGGTAAGTAAGTCATAGATGTTCATGAGTTGGCAGCTTAGTGTAAATAAGTATCGGATGTGGCAATCACTATGAAAATCATCATTTCTCACATCTTATGCACTAAAATATGGGATACAAAGCATCAGATAAATAAACTGTTACCAGAAAAAGAGTTAGGTATGGCAAAGGTATTCACTTTTCACCAACAGCACCAGTCATTCTTGACTCTAACCTAACCTAACCTAAATCACAAAACCACCTACCTACCTCCCTCCCAGACATGCATGGCACTTAATTAAAACCCCATTCACATAAATAATTGGCACAAAGCATGAATTAATGGAATTTTAACCCAAAAATGATGAATTTGAGGTGAGTAAGGCAGGGGTGTTCACGAGTTGGCAGGTTAGTGTAAGTAAGTATCGGACGTGGCTATCACTATGAAAATCATCATTTCTCATATCTTATGCACTAAAATATGGGATACAAAACATCAAATAAATAAATTGTTACCAGAAAAAGAGTTAGGTATGGCAAAGGTGTTCACTGTTCACCAACAGCACCGGTCTTTCTTGACCCTAACCTAACCTAACCTAAATCAGAAAACCACCTACCTACCTTCCTCCTGGACATGTATAGCACTTAATTAAGACCCCATTCACATAAATTATTGGCACAAAGCATGAATTAATCGAATTTAACCCAAAAATGATGATTTTGAGGTGAGTAAGGCAGACATGATTATTACTGAGAAAATCACCTTTTCACAGCCTATGCACTCAAATATGGGACA
>JAGKTI010026350.1:0-13628 GCA_018397915.1 Birgus latro | reverse complement strand
TCTCATTCTCCATCCTCTCCACATGGCCAAACCATATCAGACAGTGCATATTTCATGTACGTAAATGGCACATTAAGACAACACTTTGGCTCTGCATTGTCCATACATCCATATTTGGTTTAATATTTTCTGCTGACATCGTCATGTTATAAAATGTCTTACGAAACTTCTCTCAAAGGATAACGTACGCTAACCTTTTTTTTTTCTTTAAGCTTTGGTTTCTGGTTTGGAGAGGTCAGATTGTTTATTTTCAGTTTTCTTAAAAAGTTTCTGGTCGATTTACTTTAAGTTTTTTTCACAATTATTGTCCTGGCAAACTTTCGACTGGTAACCATAAATCAAAGCTTGTTGACTAGCAACTCGAGGTACAGTGCGTCACGTGGCGTCCCACAATATCCAGCCATTCTGCAGGCTCCGGTCTGTGAATGTGTGGGTTTTATAAAATAAGTATGAGGCTATGCCAAGTCTTAATAACGATTGTATTTTGTCTTCATCTAAACCCTAACCTCGTCTTGGCAGATTAGTTTAATGTGAATACCGAGTTATTCAGGAAACTATTAACAACGGACTATTCCTGATATCATCCCTCTTCTCCCACACAGATGGTCACAGTGCGATTACCGAGACACTGTCGTCACTGGTTAGTGGTCTGTTGAGCGGGCATGACCTCCTGATGGTAAGTGACGAACACAGCCAGCATTTCCTTGACGTGAGTCAGGTGGTGGCGGCGGCTGGAGTCTCCCACACGCCTGTCTTCCTCGCCACACAACACTCACTCCTCCACACCTGCACTCCCTCACACCACACCAAAGGGTCCCATCTCACCGCCATAATCATCTTCCACGGTGACCCCACCGCCTTCCTCCTCCCCCTCGCAGATAATAAACTCTGGAACCCCGGTTACCTCGTCCTTTTTTGCCTCAGCCCACACATCAACACCACATCAGTAATTGTTCAGCCTGTCGTCCAGCGCTCGGAGTTCATCTTGTTGCTGCAGCCACAAGACCGAGCAGGACGACAACGCATCATCGCCTACACCAGTTTACCTACAAGTATTAGGGCACCACTGGGAGTCTGGAGTAGTAAGAAATTCCACACCAGACACGCACTCTTCCCTAATCGCTTCAGGGACTTTGGTGGGAGGGTTTTAAAGGTACCAGTAACATGCTACGATCGACCGTTCTTGTATTTTGGAGAAGATGGTAAATGCGGTGGTGGAAACTCGAACGCACTTCAGGTCATTGGCGATAAATACAACTTCACGCATAAAATCACCCTCATTGACACAATTACATGGGGAATGAAGGAGAATGGAACCTGGGACGGGATGCTGGGTGATATGATGTATAATAATAAGGACATAGTGATCAGTACATTCAAGCTTAGTACGGACAGTTTCAGTGACTTCGACTTCGTTTATCCCTACTGGCGACTCAGCATTGGGATTCTCCTTCGCACACCGCCTCCCATACCCCGCTGGAGGAGTATCTTGTACCCCTTCTCCACTACGCAATGGGTCCTAACCTTGGCTTCCACCATCGCTGCTGCCTCTCTGCTCTCCTGCTTACTTCACTACCTCCACGACCTCAGAGACCCAACTGACATCGTTCTCAAGGTGATTAACCTCTTCAATCTGTTACACTTCGTGTTGCCGATAATGTTTACATTTTATTTACATTATCTTTGGCATACTGGCTACTACAGTTTTGCTTTGACTGTTGTTTAGGGTCCACTGTACTGGAAAGGCCACACATTGAAATGTGACAATATGTGACTGTAAGTACTTCATTTTGAAACAGGAGTTACTAAGCAAGATGTCGTCTCTATGGAATAAATTTTATACTTAAACATAATGTAAGCTTTTAAATTATTTTGTGATTCTTGAGCATAAAATGTGGATTTTTTTTTCTCATTCCATCTTATGAATTTATATATGTAGTTAAGAATGGCCTTCAAGTTATTTATTTGACAATCTAATACACTAAATAAGTATGCCCAGTACGGCTGTTGTTTTCATGCTGCATATTATAACAGACTTCAATCATTCATTCATCATTCATCATCCAATCCTACATTGCCCCTTGAGGAGAGTAGTAGCCCCGGGCTAGGCATGTTGGTCCTGATATTTCATATGACAGTGACCACCCTCACTCATTCCTGAGTGGCATTACGTGAGCAATAAACCCCAATCACCCCATGTATATAAACCTTCACCAGCTCAGTCCGATTGGAGAGCAGTAATTACCCACTAAACCACCAGGCGCCAAACATTGATTATATGGTTACCAACAAGTGCAGTAAATGGTTTCCTGGTGCACAGGAAACCATCTGGCTTGTCACTCAGTGTAAAGACACCCACAGGCAGAAGGACGAGGAAAGAATGAAGGAAAGAGAGACAGAAGAGGATGGAAGGAAAGGAGGATGGAGGATGTGAAAGGGCAGACACCCGAGAGCAGCACAACATCGAGTGAGTGGATGTTGAGCGTCCCTTCCTACCACATCAGACTTTAATAAACACAGCAGTTTCAATACCTGGCAATCAATAAAACTGGAAGTTATAAATTTATTTGTATTATGATTAATTATACTTGAAGACCCAGGTGTTTTATGAAATTATATGAAAACAATTCATGAATATTTTGGTGCTCAGCTCAACGTTTAACGAGACAAACATAAAAGCGAAATAGAATGAATTAGTTTTAACTTAGAAGAGCATAAATGTATAACGTACGGAAATGAAATAATAAATCTTCTCCATTCGTAAAAATTATTTTTTGATTATCAGTATAATCTTAGTTATCAATTCAGACAGTTATAATGAAGAATCAACCAAGTTATTGTAAATAATTACAGTACCTGTATAATTCCTCCATGCCAGGTCTCTGCGACCGCACTTAATAAACACCTTCAGCCGAATGGATAGCACCTGAAATTAATAAAATCATCTTAACTGTGCACAAAAAATCGATGGAAATGTTCTCCGGACAAAGGCGTGAATTCTTACACTTATAAATACAGTAGCAAACTGGCTGCAGTTCCCTCTCATTAGTCTCAAAACAAACAGGTGAATGAACATTTATGCTCATCACTTTCCATCGATCAAGTGTAGAACAAGGAAGAGGCTCAACTTTTACCACTCCAGCCTAGTGATATTAAACCTGTTCCATCACAACAGTCTGGATTCACACACATACGGTAAACTGTCTCTAGGAGGACCTGGGGCGGTGGCGTCTTCGCCGGGGGTCCACCCCCAAGAGGCTGTCGAAGCAGAGGAGGACAGCATGGGAGCCAAATCACTGCAAACTCCCCCTGCCCCTCACGGGGCCCGAGAACCTGGGAGTAGTTTCAGTCGTCCGTTGAAGTACCACATCTCTCAACACAACACACACAACAACACTGTTATTTCTACACCAAGAAATGACGCCCCGGAAGTAATTTCTCGAAGACTTCTACTCTAGCTGATGACACTGAGAGCAATCCAAGCCTCATCAACAAATACATGTCAGTCATGCTCAAAACCTATCACTTCATCCGACAAACAAGGGGTTCAGTTCAGTGCAATTCCTACAAAATCTGGGCCTATCACACCTGCGCAACACTTGCATCCAGAGAATATTACACAAACGCCTGGACCTGCTCCTTATGCTCCTTCTCCCCACCCACTAACCCCCCCACCGACCCCTCTCCTACAATCAATGAAAATTCGCATTGGTAACAAATCGCAAAAAAAAAGCAATCTCCAATACATACATTCCCCCCCAATATTTCCCCCACTGTACCACACAATTACTCTCCTCCAATACACCACATCACTAACATACCCAGCATCATCCTGGGTGGTGATTTCAACGCCAAGGCGTCGGCCTGGCATGTCAACAACCCTGACACAGACAGAGGGCTGGTACTACAATCCCAAACAGATGATCTTGTCATCCTCAACAATCTCCATCAACATACCCATACCTCACACCAAGCCCTCTTCCTCCCATCATCCTCAGACATCTCATCCCCACAACACCCCACTTGGCCACAGACACATATACACTAACTGTAAGAGAGCCAGCTGGGGGGCCTTCACAACTGAAACAGAGCAACACTAGGAAACATTAAACAGTACATCCATCTCAAACATCAACACCGCTGTGCACACATTCAGTACAATTATACAAACGCAGACAAAAGACACATCCCTAGAGACAACAGAAAAAGACAACCACAACTTGACACAGAAATTCAAGGTCTCATCAGTCAATGGGAAACACTGCAACACTCCCCAACAACCAATACACAAGACACTGTACAACAAATACAAGAACTCAACACTCAAATAAACAATAAAATATCAGGACAGCAAACACTAAATTGGAATATTTATCTCCAAACACTTGATCACAAAACAAACACCAGCAAACCCTACAAAACACTAAGCAGCATCACACTCTCCAGCAGCAACACTACACAATCACACTCTGCCATCACAACAAGAGACACCATACCTTCAGACAGACAACAAGTAGAGTGTAGCACAGTCGATCAGGGGAGTACTCCGAGGTGGATGGAAAGCTGATGACAGGGAGAGGTGGAGCACCCGTTTCATCAGCCCTCATGACTGGTTCCTGACCATCCCCCTTTGCTTAACTTTTTCAGTGTTTCAGTAACAAAGAGAGTAGGCCAGCATGTTCTCCAATAAAAGTTTCTCTAACTGTCAATACCAAACCACATGCACAGTACACACTACACGTCCTTCTCACAATTTGAATTATGGCGACTAAATCCCCAGCCTCAGAGACCCCGGGAGGGGGGGGGGGCACAAATGCCCACACCATCCGCCTCTCTCCCGATGACATCTCGGCGAGCTGCCTGGAACCACTTCTTTATTTCTGCAACATTCGCAACCTTTCCTCTAACATTCGTTCCGTTGAGCACCACCTCTCCTCTAAACCGCACCTTCTCTTCGTAACTGAGACTCAGGTATTTAAGGCAAGTGATAGGAAACCCTTTTCTGTATCCTCCGACTCTCTCTATACTCATTTTAAAGCCAAAGGTGGCTGTTGTGTATATGTATGCAACAACTTATCTTGTGCTCGCTTTCCTGAACTTCTATTCCTAATTCTCTACTCTCTGGCTTCGTTTTTCCTGTCATTCTCTGACTAAATGTATCTGCGCTGTTTACTTATCCCTTAATTCTACTATGGAACACACTCTATCCGTTTCTCTTTTCTCCAAAATCTCCATTCAAGGAGATTTCAATATTCACCACCACCTTTGGTTCTCCTCTCCTTTCACTGATCCACCTAGTGAATAATTCTACATCTCTTCTATCCTTAATGACCTAGAGCAGCTTGTACAGCACCCTACCTGTATCCATGGCTGCCTTGGAGAGAGCTCCAATGTACTTGACCTCTTTCTTACAACTATTCCTTCTCCTTATGCTGTTATTCTTTCCTCTCCGTTGGGCTCCTCCAATCACAAAATTATTACCTTAACCTGTCCCATTGCTCCGGAACGGCCTGTTGACCCTACAAAGAAACATCGACTGTGGCTCTATGGAGTTGCGAATTGGGAGGCCCTTAGGCAGTACTTCTTTGATTTTCCCTGCAATGATTAATGCGTCCATGGCCAGGAGCCATCTGAGTGTGCCTTGTGCATTACAGAGATGATTTTCTCGGGAATGGAAGCATACCTTCCCTTCTCATATCCTGTGACTAATGCAAGAAAGCCTTTGTTTAATCACACTTGTTCTGATTCTGTCCACAACAACCCACTCCTGAATCACATCTTTTTTATGTTTTTGCCCAGAATCGTGCTAAGTCTGTTCTTCGCTCTGCCAAGAATAATTTCATCCGTGCAAAATGCTCTCAACTCTCCAACTCGAATTCTTCTCATTCCTTCTGGTACCTTGGCAAAACCTTTCTAACAACTTTACCTCATCATCCTCCCCTCCTCTTTTCTATTCTGATGGCTCTGTAGCTATTTCTTCTACTGATAAAGCAGATCTCTTTGCTCAGACTTCCTCCTCCAATTCCACCTTAGACGATTCCGTGCTGATCCTCCATCACTTCCCCCCTCTGACTTCCTCATGGCTGACATTAAAATTTCTTCAGCTGATGTATTTTCTGCCATCACTTGCCTCAATACTAGCAAGGCATATGGGCCTGTTGGAGTCACTCACGTTGTCCTCAAGAATTGTGCGTCTGTGCTTACACCCTGCCTAGGTAAACTCTTTCGCCTTTGTCTATCAACTTGTACATTTCCTTGCTGGAAGTTTGCTCTCATTCAGCCAGTCCCAAAGAAGGGTGACCATTCCCAATCCTTTAACTATAGTCCAATTGCTTTAATATGCTGTGTCTCAAAAGTTTTTGAGTCAATTCTCGACAGAAAAATTTTAAAACATCTTCCTATCACAACCTTCTTTCTGATCGTAAGTGCGGGTTCTGTCAGGTATGCTCCACTGGCAATCTTCTCACCTACCTACCAGATTCCTGGTCATCCCCCTTTCGGGACTTTGGTGAAAGCTTTGCCATTGCGCTTAACATCTCAAAGGCTTTCGATCGAGTCTAGCATAAATCTTTAATTTCCAAACTGCCTCTTACGGTTACTATCATTCTATCTGTGGCTTCATCTATAGCTTCCTTTCTGGTCGTTCTATAGCCGCTGTTGTAAACGGCCGTCGTTCTTCTCCTAGATCTATCAATAGTGGTGTTCCTCAGGGCTCTGTCCTATCACCAACTCTCTTCCCTTTATTCGCCAATGACCTTCTAAAAAATCTGCTTCCAAGAAATTACCTATGCTAATCCAACTCCAAACCTTCGTTACCCCTGCACAGTTCTTGACTTTATATATGGGTTATATTAGCCCCTGTGTGGAGTACAACTCTCATGTGTTGGGAGGCTCACCACATACAGCTCTTCTCAACAGGGTGAGGTCAAAGACTTTTCGTCTCAATACTCGCCTCCTCATACTGGCTCCTTTCAACCTTTGTCTCTTTGCAGCACTGTTGCATCTTTATCTCTTTTCTATCGCCTCTCCAATGGTTACTCTTCTGAACTGTCTGCTTGCATCCCTCCACCACTACGACGGGCACGTAGCACCCGTCTACCAACAAACTCTCATCCTTTTTCTCTGCATCTCCCGAAAGCAAGAGTTAACCGTTACTCCCAGGTCTTCTTTTATGCAACAGGTCAGCTCTGGAACTGTCTTCCTCTGTGTGTATTTCCTACTTCCTATGATCTCCAGTCCTTCAAACGCAGTGTGTCCATCCATCACGAAATGAACGTATCTTGAATTTGGCTCTGTTTTGTATTGTTTTTTTTTTCTTGGCGAGAACAGTTTGCCTTTGGTTCCTCCTTCCTTGCATAAAAAAAGATAAACACTCTCATCAATCACTTTTCACATGTCAGCCATCTAAAACCCAATCGCGACGACCGATGTATCATCCAACGTAAGAAACAGTTCCCGACAGACCCAGACTTTACACCTTTCACTTACAACCAGATGAAGCACATCATTAGCAACCTTAAGCACTCGTCTGCCTGTGGACCAGACAACATAGCAACATACACCTTAAACACCTTGGACCACAATTCATACAAGCACTCACCAACATATCAAGCTACTGCTACTCACACAACATAATACCCAACATCTGGAAGCATGACATTATCATCACTGTTCCCAAACCCAACAAGTGAGCTTTCTAAAACCCACATCACGACGACCGACGTATCAACCAACGTAAGAAACAGTTCCCCACAGACCCAGACTTTACACCTTTCACTTACAACCAGACGAAGCACATCATTAGCAACCTTAAGCGCTCGTCTGCCCGTGGATAAGACAACATAGCAACATACACCTTAAACACCTTGGACCACAAGGCATACAAGCACTCACCAACATATCAAACTACAGCTACTCTCACAACATAATATCCAACGTCTGGAAACTTGGCATTATCATCACTATCCCCAAAGCCAACAAAGACCCCACCTTACCTTCCTCACACTGCCCTATCACACCCCTCTGCACCCCCTCCAACGTTACTGAACGACTGGTACTACAACTAGTTGCACCACATACCCCTCTTGCTCCATCACAACATGGTTTTAGGCCACTACACTCCACAAACACTCCTCTTGCAGACGTTACACAGAGACTTTTTGATGGCATGAATTCATCTATGTCACCACACACAAAACTCCTTGTCACACTAGACATTAGTAAAACTTTTGATGCCATTCCCCACCACAACCTCACAAACAAAATTTTCAACACAAACATGCACGATAACACAAACAGATAGCTGGCAAACCTACTTAGCAGTCAGATGTGCACATGTAACATTTGCCGGTCAGTTATCGAACATCAGATACTTCACCAGTGGTGTCCCCCAAGGATCTGTTTTATCCCCTACACTCCTGAACATACACATGCACGACATACTCACACCCCACACACCACAGATACACATAGCTTCCTATGCAGATGACACAACACTTACATGTACACGCCAAAACGCAAGCACAGCCGCACACATCCTCCAACCTTACCTGAACACACTACACGAATTGTTCACCACAAACAGGCTCAAAATAGCTCCTGCCAAATCTACAGTGACCCTTCTCACAAACTGGACAGCAGAACATGGTCACATTCCACACCTCACCATAAAATACACTCCCCAACTACTAGTACTACTACTACTACTACACACACACACACACACACACACACACAGACACACACACACACACACACACAAAATCCTTGGTGTAACATACATCAGTGACATTTAAACAACACATCACAAACATCAAGAATAAATTAACACCAAGACTCAATGCCTTGAGGTCATTTGCCCATACAACATTTGAGCACAACAATAAAACCACCACCACAGCATACAGAAAATATATATTTTCAGTGATGAATTATGCAAGCCCTGCTTTCGCTCCTAACCTCACTAAAACACACTGTAACACTCTACAGTCCATACAGAACAAAGCCATAAAATAATCACAGGCTGCACAGCTACTACACCCACAGACCACCTACATCAAGAAACCATAGTCCTCAAAGTCAATGATCATATAGACATGAGAGGCACCCAAATTCTCGGTGCAGCCTCCACAAACCCACAACATCTACTACACCTCATGGCAGCACATCCACACACACCAAGGAACATCAAAACAACACCCAGCACACGACATCATACACAAATACTGTCATCTCTCCCCCCTCGCCCGGCTCAAACCAGCAATATATCCATACTTAAATCACTCGCCGCTCCATTCATTCACTTAAAGACAACACACAGCTGCATGCACGGCCTTCTGATATCCACCCTTTCGAATCCTATCTCCCTCGTGAAAACAGTGTCCACCTGGTCAGGCTGAGATATGGGCATCATCCAGCCCACTTAAGTTATCAGTAGAGGCTGGATGACTCTGTCATTGATGCCTCTCCAGGATGTAAAACAGTACTCCATACTATTAAGCACATTATGGAAGACTGTATTGTACATAACCACCTACGCCAACAACACAACATACACTCCTTGAAAGGTCTGTGGGAAAGTTTGGTCTCAGCCGTGGCCTTCCTTAGGGACTCGGGGCTGTTCGGCCAGACTGTTTAGGGAACAACAACAACTACTACTACTACACGCTGCCATCACAACAGCAGACACCATACCCTTGAACAAACAACAAGCAAACACTCTCATCAATCGCTTTTCACATGTCAGCTATCTAATCCCCCATCGCGACAACCAATTTGTCATCCGACGCAAGAGACAGTTCCCCACAGACCCAGACTTCGCACCTTTTACTTACAACCAGAAAAAGCACATCATTATCAACTTTAAGCACTCATTGCCCTGTGGAGCAAACAACATAAGCAACATACACCTTAAACACCTTGGTCCACAAGGCATACAAGCACTCACCAAAATATCAAACAAACTACAGCTGCTCAAACAATTTAATACACAACATCCGGAAGCATGGCACTATCAACACTATCCCCCAACCCAACAAAGACCCCACGTTACCTTCCTCACACTGCCCCACCACACTCCTCTGCACACCTTCCAAAATCACTAAATAACTGGTATTACAACTGGTTACACCTCACATACCCCTAGCCTCATCAGAACATGGTTTTAGGCCATTGCACTCCACAAACTTTCTTCTTACTGACCATAGAGAGTTTTTGATGGCATGAATTCAGCTACGCCACAAAACAGAACACTCCTTGTTTTGTTTGGTGACCAAAAACAAAGCTTTTGAAGCCATCCCCTTCCACAACCTCACAAACAAAATATTCAAAACAAATATGCACAATAACACAAAAAGATGGCTGGTTAACTATTTAGCAGGCAGATGGTCACATGTAACATTTGCTGGTCAGTCATCGAACATAAGAAACGTCACAAAAGGTTTCGTCCAAGGATATGTCTTCTTCCCTACTCTCTTTAACCTATACATGCACAACATATCCACAATCCACACACCACAAACACACATAGCTTCCTATGCCGGTGACATAACACTTACATGTATACACCAAAACGCAAACACAGCCGCACACATCCTCCAACCTTAACTCGACACACTACACGAATGGTTCACTACAAACATACTCAAAATAGCCCCAGCCAAATCTACAGTGATCCTTCACACAAACTGGACAGCCGAACACAGTCACATTCCACACCTCATCATAAACAACACTCCTCTACCACACACACACACACACACACACACACACACACACACACACACACATACAGCAGCCAGAAAGAACAGACGTCTCAACCACTTCTCAACCACCACTACAAACTTAAGTAGTTTTCAGGAATTATCTTTGTCCTGTCTCATTCAGTCTTGTCTAAAGTTTAAAGTATTGTAAGAATATGTAGTCTACCAAAAATGTAAAAAGCTATTGTCAGTGAGTATACATGAATGTTATAGGAATCTCGGTAACAGCTGTTTAATACTGTAACCAATCTCTAACATGGCCGACAATGTAAACATTGAGGGGCCCGAATTTCCAGGATTTGACAGTGAAACAAATGTGAAGGATTTAGTTAAAACATTGATTATAAGAATTAGTGAACTAGAAAAGAGAGTGGAGGATCTAGTATCAAGAAACATTACTGAAAATACTGAAAACATTATACAGAGTCTGATGCAGGGCAATGAGACGGCGAAGGAGATCGAGAATTTGAAACAATAAAATATCGAATTAAGGAGAAGACTAGAAGAGAACAGAAACAAAACGGAGAAGGTGAGTAGTGTGTTAGAAGAGCAAAAGGCAAAGTGGACACATGTGGAAGATGAACAGAAAGAAGTGGTCAGCTTAACGGAAATCATTCAGAAAGAAAAGGAAATGAACAAGAAAAAAATCGAAGAAAATGTAGTGAAAATATTGATGAAAAAAGAGAAAATAGTGAGAGAAACTGTAGAAAGGAACTCATATGTGGTATTATATGGAAACAGGGAGGAGGAAGAAAAGGTTAGATCTGTGACTCTCGAGAGAGACTCGAATCAAGTGAGAAAAATATTGGGCAAGATCATCCCGAAGGAAACAAGTGGGGAAAAAAACTGGGGAAGTAATGAGGATAGAGCCATATAAGAAAGGGAAAGCAAGACCAGTGAGAGTTAAGTTGTCATCAGAAAGTATAACAACTGGCAGGTAAAATATTATAGTAAGAAAAGATTTGAATGAAGAAGAGAGTGAAGTTTTAAAATCTTTGAAGGAATAAATAAAAGAAAAAAAATGACAGAACAGAGGAAGAATGTAAAACTTTTTTGGAGAGTGGTGGATATGAAAGTAAGGAAGTGGTACGTGAGGAACTAGAAGTGAAGGAAGCAAAGGGGATGGATATGAACACGAAAAGGAGAAGAATGAGTAAAGATAAAACCATTGCAGTAAATCTAAGTATCATGTACAGTAATGTAGATGGATTAATATCTAAGAAAGGGGGAACTGGAGACTACATAAATGAAAATAAACCTGAAATTGTTTGCTTGATGGAGACTAAATTGCCCCGAGATTGTTGATACAAAAATATTTGGATGGAACAATTATAATATTTTGAGGAAGGATAGAGAAAACAAATTTGGGAGATGTATAATGATTTTAACCCGTAATGACCTAAGAGTAAAAAATATAGGAATTGAAAACACCATGGCTGAAATTTTGGCAATTGAAATAGAGGACAGTTATGGAGAAAAAATAGATGTAATAGTATTATAAATGCCCTCCAGAACTAGGGCATGGACAAAAGATTACGAACAGTTAATAAGAGAATCCATTATTGAAATGAAAATGTTAATTGAACGATGAAATAGAATACTAATAATAATGGAATATTTTAACTGTAGAGAAGTTGACTGGGAAAGTATGGATGTTGGGAACAATGAGAAATCATGGGGAAATAAATTAATGGAACAGATGATGGAAAACATGATAACCCAATTAACGAAAGAAAATACAAGAATTACGGGTGACAACGAACCATCAAGGCTCGAGTTAGTATTCAGAAAGGACCCAAATGATGTGACGAAAATAACCTACCAATGCCCCTTCGGTGAAGTGATCATATGGTTATTGAGATGGAAGTGGCGGGAGTAAGGGAAGGAGAAAGAGATGAAAAACACAGAGAAAATAGATACAGTTATGAGAAGGCAGACTTTGCTTCCCTAAGGAACTTTGTCCAAAATATAGACTGGAGTAAAATGAATAGGATCACAAATGTCGATGAGAAATATGAGTTTTTGATAGAAGTATATGTAACAGGAGTTAGTAAATGTCCCAAAATTTTCCGCTGCTCTTGAAAAGAATAAAGAATGGATTAACAACAGATGTAGAATGGCACATGAGAAAAGAAAAAGGGCATGGAATAAAGTGAGAAGAAGGTACAGTGAAAGGGCTTGGGAGGAGTGCAAACAGGTAAGAAATGAATATGTAAGGGTGCAGAAAGAAGAAGAATGGAAATACGAAAAAGATATTGTAACTAAATGTTTTAAAAAAGCAGAAACTATTTTATATTTTTGTACATGGTAAAAAGAAAGTTAAGGACAGTATAATACTATTGAGGGATGGAGGTGAAACTTACGAAAGAGAAGAAGAACTGTGCGAAATAATGAACAACCAAGCTGCGGTCAGTTTATGTGATGGACAAGGAATTTAGGGAACATGAAATGGAACCTAGGATGACGGGAATGGCAGAAACTGCAGTTGGTGCGAATGAGGTGCTGCAGCTGATGAGGGATTTGGATGTGAGAAAAGCAATGGGACCAGATGCTGTGGCTGGATGGATCCTGAAGGAATGTGTTGGCCAGTTAGTGTGGCCTGTTTATGTCACCATCAAGACCTCGCTGGAAAATGGACAGTTACCTAAAGACTGAAAAATGAACAAGTATTGCACCAATCTTCAAGGGAGGAGATAGGGAAGATCCACTCAATTACAGACCTGTATCACTTACTATACTCTTTTTACTCTAACTTGGCCTAGATTTTCGTCCTTCTTCAGCTTATTTCGCGGAGCTCAGTGGTAGAAAAGGACAGTACTCCAGCTCTAAATCCTTTCCAGAGCACTTCTTCTGGACTAGCATCATATT
>JAGKTI010026349.1:0-13629 GCA_018397915.1 Birgus latro | reverse complement strand
CACACACACACACACACACACACACACACACACACACACACACACACGCAAAAAGTCTCTCTTCTCTCCTTCAGTTGTCGCCATTTTTCTTTTTTTTCTTTTTTTCAGCATAGATCCGTATTTACATCACCCTACATAGACTTTTTTCACTTTTTCCTTAGCGATGCATCACACGAGCATATATGAGACTTAGTGAAGAGAAGTACATCAAAGATATTACTATTGTCTCCTGTGTGAAGGCGAGCATGGCAAAGTCTTGAATGGGCAGCGAGGTTAGCTATGCCCAATTTTCGCTGGGCAGTCTTATGATAGTTCTTCTGGTTTTGCGTATTTCCGTGGCCCTGTTTGTGGATCCTACCTCGCTCCATTTACAATAGTGGCAATAGGGTTTGAGTGATGATGGTGATAATGATGGTGATTGTGGTGGTGATGGTAGAGGTGGTGGTGATAGGGAAGGTGGTTCTAGATCTTTTCAATCTTATGATGATGATGATGATGATGATGATGATGATGATGACAGTCCTGATTATGCTCTTAGAAATAACCAGTATACGTATGAAAGTGCCCCCTTAGTTACAAGATTCTCTCCTGTGCGCACACACACGCTCACACAATATCGTCTGGAGATAGTAGGAATAAATGATAAAAGTATGTCACTGGAGTAAGGTGGATGCAAGTGGTGTTCTTGATGCCGCACAATATGGCCTGTGTACAAGTTTTCCCTTTAGTTTTTGCCCGCTATATTTGTCACAGCTCTTAATTTATCCACATTCTGCCTTCCTGCACACGCCCTCAACTCCTTCACCGCGATACCTGTCTTCTGTGTTGAGTAATATCGTATATAGACAGCATGAGTAAACACACACACACACACACACACACACACACACATACACAGACTGGTCTTTGAGCTCGTGCTGATAATGGAAAAAAGTTTGAATGAAAACATATCTAATTACTCACACACACTCTTGCATACAAACATTCTAGTTGTTTTCATACATATATACATGCATACGTAAATTCGTACATACATTCTATACAATACATAGAGGGCGGCGCGGTAAACAAAGCAAAATGTAAACTCTCTCTAGAACGACCTCGTTGCTAATGCTAGAGATTAATGCGTTTACAACTAACCCAAAACATTAGCATATTATAAACACAGTATGACATATGCACCAGAAACCCTGACACTGTTTATTATCCTGTTTAACCAACTTATTCTGGCTGGCGTTCGGTTGTTATTCAGCCAAGAGGAACATATACACTTAAATGATAAAAAACTGACCATTTTACACAGCTTAGCGATACCCTAAGCAATCAAAAAAGATCATAGCAACATATAGATTCCAAAAGCTATCACTGAACAATTGTAACCTAGCACTCAGTAGGATGCCGTACTTTTGCATGATATTCTTCCACCTGTTAGATAATTACATTCAGTTTAGGTAGGTCCCCCCCATACTGAAGGGGTTAAGGATGGCTATACATAATCCCTCTTGTTTGAAAAGTCTCCCTCAGCCCATAAAAAATCGTCTGGAGGTAATATGTAGAAAATGAATAAAAGCGTCGTTGGGCTGATGGGGTGCAGTTCCAACAGTTGAGCACATTTTGGTTTCTTACCTACCCTAGTTTCTGCCTTGTCATTTATGTACCAAAAACAAATAGATGAATAAATAAATAAAAGCAAATTCATGGTTAAAGGAGATGAGGCGGTGATACTAATGAAAAAAAAATAAACAGACGAGAGTATAAGACATGAGTAAATAAAGGACGAAAAACAAAAGATAAAGATATAGAGGAAAATGTGGGGAAAGCCTGTCAACGTGAAGGACAGACGGAAGGACAGTGATAGGGTAACAAGAGTCAGTGTTGTTGGTGGCAGAAGAGGCTTCGTATGATCTCATCCTTGACGATTTACTTTGCATATTACACCATCGATATCATCTTATATGCTTGTGCCGTTTACATATCTACATAATTCACATCAGTAATATACACAGTCACGGGTGGCGGGGTGGGTGACTGGCATGGTGGAGGCAATATAAAGGATTCAGATATAAGGATAAGGAGGCGGGAGGTGGAGGTCTGTTTAGAGCATAGTTAATAAAATATGAAAATTTGGGAGGTCAGGTTGAGGGATAGGGAAGAAGGAGTGAGTTGTCCCTTGGTAACTCCTTGTGATGAATAGAGACACGGGTGTGGCTAAACAGCCATGATTCAACATTATCACTGCAGGTGACTTTGCACCTGGATAGAGGTCTACTGGTTTATATGCACTTTTATTACAAAACTTACGTCTAGAAACATTTCCAGAGTTGCAGTATTATCTGTTGTGATGTCTGCTTCATTGGGTTATCATAAAATCTCACTTCTGGCTCCGGGTTGTGGTCAGCCTTCGATTATCAGCAGTGTTGGTCTTACCTGAGGCTGGGAAGGCCGAGGGGTGGTCCACGTCCAGCACAGTCGAGGGCATAATGGGTGGGTGCTGTTGTGCTGTCTGCCACTTTCCATGTTGTTATCATTCACAGTTCGTATAATAATTGCCGGATTTTGATGTTTTCAGTTTTCTTCATACTGACTAATTTCATTTTTTTTAAATTTAATATTTCTTTTATGCCACTCGGTACAAAAGAAAAATATATCGTCCAGCCTGTTTCTAGATCATTCCTACTTCTGCCACTTCCATTAGTCTGCATAGAGTAGGTTGATCATGAAATTTATTATGATTATAATGATGATGATAATGATTTTCATAATAAGAAAATAATGTTGTTGATGATGATGGTGGTGGTGACAGCCTTTCAGGATCGGTTTCAGAAAATGGGAGAGATGATAAAAGAAAAGGAAGGGGGAAGAGGAGAGGAGAGAATGGGAGAGAGGAGAAGAGAAGAGAATGGGAGAGAAGAGAGAAAATGGGAGGAGATAATGGAAGAGAAGAGGAAAGACCGTGAGAGAAGGAGAGAGGAAAGGGGAAGAGTCGTGATATTTGAGTCTGGATGAAAAAGTTGACGCTACAGAAGTGTCCCGTAAGTTAAAGGAAAAAAACAAAAAAAGGAGGGGGGCGACAACAAGAACAAAGTAAAAGGACAAAGTTTTAGGTAAAGGAATTAGCCGTTCACCCCAAGGACGTCTTGTATAATTTACTCTTGCTGTTTTCAGACGATTGTATTCACCTTAGGAGAGATTGTTCAAACCGTTCAGCAAGCCCTTCAGTACGAGAAGTTCTTCCTGAATTCCTGAATGTTAATCAAACGGTGCGGAGACAGCTGGAAGAAAAGTATAATGATGCTATCGACGTGAACGGTCTCTAACCTCCAGTGAACTAAACAAAATGGTCTGGTGGCCACATGAGGAAAAAAAAAAAAGAGGAGGCCGTAATATGGGGTGCCCTCCAAATTTACGGAAGGTAAGCACCTTGTGTCCGATAAACCTTTGGGAGTTAATGACAAATAGGTCCACTCCAAGAGATGCTCCCACATCTAAAAATAATATTAATGAAGCGCCGAGAACTCGGGTCCCTAGCTGATGATGCAAAGCGTTGCTCGATATGCCTCCGCTGAGCCTTGCGCATGGACTTGCTATACAATCTCCACGACAGGGTTCACTGTGGGTTGAAACGAGACTAAAGATAAATTAAGTCACCCCATATGACCTTGACCTTTGACCCCTTGACCTTGCTGAACTAATCAGTTCATCGTCCCTTCATACTGTATTCCTGACAAGTATTTGGTCGAAATCCGTCGAGGGGTTCACACACCCATATGACCTTGGCCTTTGGCCCCTTGACCTTGCTGACCTAATCAGTTCATCGTCCACTCATACTGTATCACTGACAACAGTTTGGTTGAAATCCGTCAAACGGTTCAGGAGATATCTGTCCCACACCCATATGACCTTGACCTTTTACCCCTTGACCTTGCTTCGTTAATCAGTTCATCGTCCCTTCATATTTTTTCATTGACAAGAGTTTGGTTGAAATCCGATGAGGGGTTCAGGATATACAGCGCCCACAGACTAAGTTGACCCCGTATGACCTTAATCTTTGACCCTCTGACCTTGCTGACCTAATCAGTTCATCGTCCCTTCATACTACTGTATATTACTGACAAAAGTTTGGTCGAAATTCGTCGAGGGGGTTCAGAAGGTATCGCACCCACAAGGATAAACTAATTCGACCCCATATAATTTTGACCTTTGACCCCTTGACCCAGTTGACCTAATCAATTCATCACCTCTTGATACTGCATCACTGACAAAAATTTGATGGAAATCCGTCAATGGGTTCAGGAAATCGTGCCCCCAAAAGTGTTACGGACGCACGCACTCACGCACCCACGGACGGACAAACCAATCACTTAATGCCTCCTGCACTATAGGTGACGGGAGCATAATAATGATAATAATAATAATAATGATAATAATAATAATAATAATAATAATAATAATAATAAAACGACGTCATTGTACTGTCAAGGGCTGTGGAGGCCTCCCCTAAGTTGAATTAAACTTTATGAAGGTCGCAAAAACGTAAAGGAACTCATTTTAGTGAGTAAGAAACGGCTCTTCGTTCTTCCTCAATCACAAGGTCTACTCTCAGCTAAATAGAATCGTCTGGCGGTCAAAAAAGCAATCATACTGAAGGAAAGATCGGAGACTGTTCCTAACCCTCTAAAATAAAAATAAAATCCTTCAGGCTGAACAAAATCATCAGCCAGTAACAAGAATAAATACGTTATCGGTCTGACAGGGTTATGACTTCGACTTTGATGGCATATTTTTTCTCATATTGCCATCTCCAGAGAGTTTAATTCAGCTTAGGGAAATCTCACGTGCCGAGGAAGTTATTATAGGCTGTAATATAATCCTTCCAATCCAAGAAAGCTTGTCTTAAGCTGGGAAAAATCGTCTGTAAATAGCGAGAATAAATTACAAGATTGTGGGATAAAACTGGCTGGGATGATGTGATGTTCTTGAGAGGGAGGGAAGGTCAAGGGGATGTGTGTTGACCGGCTGGTGAGGTGAAGCTGTGTGTGTGTGTGTGTGTGTGTGTGTGTGTGTGCTTGTGTGTGTGTGTGTGTGTGTGTGTGTGTGTGTGTGTGTGAGTGACCTTGCAGGCTGGCGGTGGTTGGCGGGCATGTGTGGACTGAGGGCTGAGGTAACGGAGGCAGCCACGCGGGCCGGGTGTGTACGCGGGATAACTTTTTCTTTCATTGCTCATTCCTGTTTGGCCTTCACCGACAACATTTTCAAGAGTGCTAAGGCGCCTACTGAATGGCTGATAAAAAATCTTCAAAAAAACAATAGCTTACGTTTGACTTTATATTACTCACTTGTGCCTGGCCTTCAGCGACAACGTTTCATGAGTGCAGGGACTTTACTGAACGGTAAATAAAGACTCCAAATAAAAAGATAAAACAACGGCCACAGAATCATTTACGTCACTCCTGTGGCTCCCCTTCTCCAAACCAGGATCCGTGGACTTTTTTCCCTCCTTTGGAGAGTTGGTCCAGGAGCTGGTGAAATAGTCAGTCCCTTACTTGAGTGATAGTGAGAATTAGATCTTTGCAGCGCTTTTTTTGATAGTTTACGAGTTCGCTGATCATAGTGACTGGAGAGGACTAACTGTATGGGTGGTGTGCCAGATGTTAGTTGTAGTGTAAGTTATCAGAACAAAAACACCAGTTATGCATTGTGCATAATGGTTGTGATATATATTTCATAATCGAATATACCGTTAGCGACAAAAGTTTGCCCACTGTATCTCCTTTCATACGTATCACTTTTTTATGCTCCCTGGTATTTCTGCTGAGATTAGCTGGTTATGGTGCGTCACAGAGGAAGGTGCCGGACCTGCCTTGAATGTAAAGTAGACGCAGTGGCATAATTGGCGAACTTTGTCCCTGAGTGGACGCCATCAGACTCTTGTTAAACATTAATGCTGGCACGGTCACTACTCAGCCGTAATCCACATCCATTAGTTCGCCTGGTCAATCGTGGTGGTGTAAACCCCTGAACCATTACATTTACAGGAACTCAAAGGATTATCATAATTTTGTCATTTTTTGCACTGACACCGCTATACCTTTATTTTTATAGAACTGTATTACAACTAATTCATAAAGAGCGGAATCGCTGTGTCTGAAAACGTACGCTAAAACCAAATCAATTTTGCAATATATAGAAAATGGCTTCCCTGCCATCAGTGTGCACCTGATCTGGCTACTGGAAGCAGCATATCTTTTTTTTTTTTTTTGAGTAAGCAAAGAATTTATTTACTGTAGGAAACCTGTTTCTCTTTATTAACCCTGTGTATCTGTTTTCTTCGTCTTGAAGTGTTGCGTGACGATTACAAATTCAGACATACGGTAACTGTGCTCTGGAATGACACTATTTTATGTGTTCATCTTTACATGAATCTGCATATTTCCTGCACACTAAATTCTTTACCTGTGTGATGTATTTATTAGAGTTCATAAATTCGCCTACTCTGAGAATTCTGTACCAGATTTTCACTTTTTTTTTTTTTCCATTAGAGTACTTCTGTATTCTAGTTTCCACTTTCCGGTTATAGGCTACCTCAGTCTGCTTCTCCTGCTTCTTTTAGCAGTCATCCTCATTTTTACAATCTTTTCTCCGGAGGATATAAAGGATTTATTAGAGATCCCTGTTTCCACTTAAGTCATTAACTGAACTTTGTATCGAACATATACATGCGCATGTGCGAATGGTGCTATGACGTCAACGCATATGTTGGGAATTATCAATGACAGAATAGGAAAGTATTATTGCATTGCAACATATCCACAGCACTTTTTCGTGACTGGCATTATATTCTGATGCTAATCTACTGTCACAGCTGGGCTTTCAAGATGGATAGATGGTAATTTTAGGTAGAGTTAATGTGGAAAGAGTATATTATGACGTCACAGAACGTGGTGAGAGTTATCTGGACCCTGCAGAATTCCCGCTGCCAAAAGACTGTAGAAGAACACAAAAGCCGCAGCAGACGACATTATGACGATACGACAGATGGAATTAAAGTAGCGTGCCGATTTATAGCCTGGAGAAGGAGACTGGCTACTTTGGGGGGATTTTCCAGACCCGGAGACGGAAGCTTTGAACCCCTGCTGAGATTTTTTATAGTTCGCTTTTCCGTTTGCCGATTTGCCGGGCAGGAATGGGAGCTCTGGATGGCTGTGCACTATAGAATTGATCCCGGGCGTAAAGAGTAAGGAATCGACAATCTCGTGGCTGTGTGTGTGGCTTTTGACCGTCTTACTGGCCTGGGTCGAGACTCCGATACTCTCAGATGACAGCCTTGATTTGCCTCTCGATCGTTCTTCTAGAGCGTCACCAAACTTCTTGATGAACAGCGGCTCCACCTGTAAGACAAATATGGATGAGAGGTTAGTAAGTCTGAGGCATCACACTAAGGTCATATCTTCACTGGAACTGCTATTAAAGAGTCGATATCTCAGTCTTCACCTACAAATAATAATAATAATAATAATAATAATAATAAATAAAAGCATCAATAGTCAAGGATATGGTACCATACAGATGTGTTAACAATACCACAAAACTTAATTCATACAGCAGTTTCTGAAAGCAGTTGTTGCACTAGAGTCTTTTAATACTGATAAATAATATTAGAGATTGATTTCGGTGTATAGAATACTTCGAAGGCATCGTATGTTTTATTTCCACAAAATTTGGAACATCGTACTTTCATCTGAAGCATTCAACTGCAATGTGTCCAAGTATCTCGAAATGAACTGATCTGGAATCTCATTTTTCTTCTTCTTTTTTGGACACTCTATAGGACAACTTTCTGCAACTTTTCGGCATTTTGCTTCCTCTTCCCACATTAAAACAAAGAAAGTCACTGACCTTAGCACTTTTCCCCATGGTGAGGCTGCGCACTTTTATGAAAATGCAGTCGAACTTTGCGGTCTTGTGCAGTAGGACGTTGATGATGGTCTGTGCGATGATGATGACGAAGCAGAAGGTGATGACGGCGGCGTACCACACGTCAATCAGCTTGAGGTAGGGCGTCCTGACCGAGGACTGGGTGGTGGAGGTGAAAAGGGAGGCCAACACCAGCTGTGCCGTCAGCGAGATCATGATGCGGTTGGTGAAGTCTTCTAGCTGATCACCAGAGAACAGAGGCGATCAGTATTAGTATCGATGAAGGGACAGTGACAAGAGTTAGCTAGGGATGTAATTTGCATATTCTATTGTCTATTTCAAGAGTTAGGCCTTTAGTTTTTGTATTTGCTTAAGTGCTTCGTGAAGTCCTCAAGCTGACTAGTAGGGGGCACCAGGGACGGGGGCAGGAGGTATATATACATAAAAGATTCTCAGCAGTTTACAGGAGAAAAACAAGTCGCTAGAACACTTTAGTCATGGATCGTTTTGTTTTTTCTATTTAGTCACGTTAATATTACTTCTTCATTTGACACATGTTTTGGTAGCTGTGTGGGCGAAGATAAAAAGGGAGTTACCTGGAAATGAACGTAGCACACGAGATGAGGAACATGGAAGTATAAGAGAGAGGCAGAGAACGGGGGAGAGAAGGGAGAAGAGAAGAGAATTACCTGAAAGTAAAACGTGGCAAACGAAATAAAGAGCATAAGGAAGCTAGGGAAGAAGCTGTTGATGATGTGGTATCCGTAAAGTCGCCTCATGTGGTAGGTGAGCACGAAGTAGGTATTGTTGTCGCTGCCCTGAAGGAAACTCCCCACCTCTGTTGTTGAGTCCTCGAGCACGTATTCCAGCAGTTCCCGTCGCTGAGAGGGAGAAAGAGAGAGAGAGAGAGAGAGAGAGAGAGAGAGACTAAATACCATTGCATTCACACAGGTCAGTTAATGAGGAATCAGTATATTTAAATCTTTTGAAATAGGGACGTTCTGCTTTCCCTTTCTTGTAGTGTAGGCTTAAGAATGCAGTGAGGTAATAATAATAATAATAATAAGAGTAGTAATAATAATGATAATAACAGATAAAATGAATGATAATAATGATAACGATAATAATAACATCACTCACGGCATTGAGATAAGGGACGTTGTTTCCCGGGGACGACTTGGTAAACACACGGGTCCAGGGAGCGTTGACCACCATGAAGGAGATGTTGCACAGCTGGGAGTCGAAGGGGTAGGCGTAGAGCTCGAAGTGGCAGGGGACCCAGGCAAGCACCCCTAGGTACACCTCGACGTAGTGTGTTTGACCTTCAGCGTGATGGCCTGAGGGGAAGATAGATAGACAGATAGATAGACAGGCAGGTCAATAGATAGACAGATAGACAGTTAGATAGACAGATAGACAGACAGACTGGTATAGATTAGTGAGGCTTATGGTGTGAAAATAAAATCCTGGAGTAAAGGAGGATGCATTAGGAATTATTTGAGAAGCAAAGATTTTTTTTTCTCTGCTGCAGAGTTTGGGCATAGATTTTCTTAGTTGCATCTTTGCTGAGCCGCTTATGGGTTTATCTCTTACTTGGGGAATTTTTTGTAGTTCCTTATGGGCCAATCCATCTACTGGTAGGTAAGGAAAATGAGAGAGGTTTCTAACTAGTCTGTCGGAAATACGCAAGTGACAAGTGCTGGAGGTATCAGTGTGGAGGTGATGTGCTTAAGATATTACCTTATTGTATGTCTTACTCATATAAGGATCAAAGAGTGGCCGCTCGGCAGCCTCGTCGTTGGCGTAGACGCAACAGAACTTCTCGTAGTCGTTGGTGTGGAGGACGTTGCCTGTCCCGTGGCCAAAGACAGCACGTACCCGAGGTGTCCAGATCCGCTCACAGGGGAAGTAGTTTTTTATTCCTGGCTTCAGGTTGAGAAACTTTAGACGCGGGTCATACCAGTTGATAGTGATACCAACGTCCATGCTGGCATTTCCCCCCTCTGTGGTTACGTCCCCCAAGTTGTACACGTCAATGTGGTATGGCAGAGGGATGGGTAGCTTCTCGTCTGGGCGAGGGGGTGGGATGTTATTTGGATTATAGCCTCTTGCGCGTTCTACAACTGAACAGTTAGCCTCGTCGGAGCGGTCACGGCAGTTAACTATATCGTCACAGCGAGTAGTTTGCGAGACACATTGACCATCGTCACATGTGAATTGTGTTGTGCGGCAGATAGTGAGAGTAAGTAATACCCCATCCTCATCTCTCTCACCCTCAGCGCTCCACAATCGGCGACTCACTGGCAGGCCCGAATCCTTCAGCACCCACTGATGCTGGTGATGCTGCGACTCTAAGATCCACTCGTTGTCTCTCTTGATTATTTCTGAGCCACCCACTCCCTTAAAAATAGGGGCACCAGTCCCACTCACAGCCAGGTAGAAGGTGTGGTCAAAGAGTCGTCCGTTGTGGCCGTAGAGCACATAGGTAGTCCCACCAGGTACCAAACACACTCCACATCCTGACCGCACTTCGCAAGACACCCACACACGCCCATCCACACCAAACCCCGGACAGTCACCCTCAGTCGCTTCTTTAATCCACAGTCTCTCTTCTCCTGCTACCCAGGTAACCAGTCCACCTGGCCCCACACAGGAATCATTAACACCCCTTGCCACCTGCATTACCCCCAGCGTGAGAAAGTCTGCTTGTGGAATCGACCCGCCCAGAGCGCCACACACCCGATCATGCTGAGTATGTGTGCCCCCAGGTCGAACTAGCACTGCCCGCACCTTCTCACACATCTCACTCAGCCGGTATGATCTCAGGGTGGTATTTCCGGTAGCCTGCAACTCAGAGATCAGCAGGAGGTCTGGTGGTATAGCTGGAGGGTAAATTATGCATCCGGAAGCCTCCTTTATGTGTTCCAACCCCAGTCCCTTACGCCACACTACTCCTCCAGCCACCTCACCCTCCAGGGAACTACCATTCTTACCTCCACCCACACACGCCTCCCATGTCTCACCCAAAACCTGTCGATCCTTCCCTTCTCCACTCATAAGCTCCACATAAGTGCTGTTCCTGTGCAGGCCCTTGAACTTGCACTTAATTGAGGTCCCGGAGAGACACTTGAGCTTCTCGCTGATATCAAGCTTGGCCTCCCCCGACGCCTTGCTCTCGCCCTTCCTCTCCCTCTCTTGCCACGCTGCGCCCCAGGACAGCAGTGTGAGGGCCGAGAGTGGCTCCTCATCCCCGTCCACAGCACACAGAGCCTGCAGGTAAAAATAATGGCTGCATCATTCACCCCTTCAGTATTTTTCTAATCTTATCATCTCCGGACAATTTTATTCATCTTATTAGAAGCCTTTCGAAGTGCAGCAGATATAGCATTCACGACCCTTGCAGTTCCAGGCCGCTTTCCTAATCTGAACAGAATCGTCTGAAAGTAGCTGAAATAAAAAAGGAAACTTATTATTATAGTGAAGACTTACCTCGCTCATGCCAAGGACATCTTTTTCATTTATGCTTGTTACCCCCAAACAGTTACAGTACATTCAGCCTAGGGAGGACCTCTTTTAATGAAAGGATTATTGAAGGCTGTATAGCTAACTCCTCCACTCCAAAAATTCTGTTTTAATCCCCGTAAAAACCGTCTGACCTGGTTACATCGAAGTGAAATATCGCAGTGGAGTCGAGAATAGAGTAAGAAAAACGTCATCATGCTGAATTGGTTTTGTGTGTGTGTGTGTGTGTGTGTGTTACCTGTCGCTCGTGGTGGTGGTAGGACAGGCATAGGTGTCGCCAGGAGTCAGGGGGAAGCCGCGCCTCGAAGAAGTATTGCTCCGGTGCCGTCCCCGAGCCGTCCACCCTCAGCCCAACACCCAGACGCGTCACCTCTGTGGATAGGGACAGAGTGAGATGGAGAGACAAGTGAGACTGAAGCAAAAAATAGATGACAGAAATGAAAGTGGGAAAGACACGAGGAAAAGAAACTGGAATGAAAGTGAGGAAGGAGAAAGACACTGACCTGAAAATGAGAGAAAAACGAAGACAACAAAAGTGAAAGAAATTGGCCGAAATGAAAGTGAAACACAGAAAAGATGGTGAAAGGCATAGACAGAGACAGAAATAAAGCATAAAAGCATAAGCTATCCCGTTTCATACCGTCTAATATAATACGCTATTTACTGGTTGATCTACAGTACAGCTTAACCAATGATCTACAAGTTTATATAATCGTTAGCCCATTACAGTTATTGCTGTTTCTGTGGCTGTTGGTTTATCTTGACGTAAACTCGATGGACTCCATAAATCTGGCCACTTCAGTTGGACACTACCTGAGACCTTTGCTGAGGAAAAGTTTGAAGGACTGTCTATGTCGCGATCAAGAGGTGTATGAGGTCGGTGTGTTGTGGTGTTAAAGGCGACATACAGGGAGGGTAGAGTGGGTTGTTTGTGAGATGTAATTGTGTTAGATTCAATGAACTAGCTAGCGCATGTAGACTACCGATGCTCACCAACAAGGAAGGAGATGGTTGTGGTTGTGAGAGAGAGGAGTGTGGAGACGGGGTGACTTTTTCTCAACCTGACGTAGGCGCAGAAGGTGAACGATGCAGCAGAGTCCTTGACTGCCGAAGATTTAGAGGTATAGGACGATTCTCCAGAAATTAGTCCAGCGTTCTTGACCGTCGTGGATGCTTCAATGGCACGCTGAGATCTAGCATCTGTAAACGAACTGACAATTAACTCATCATCATCATCATCATCATCCCGGCCCAGGAACCAAGGCAAGGCGAATCATGGTCCAGAGAGCAAGGAAAGAGAAAACACTTCAGTTTGTTTCCTTTACATGAACGTTAACAGCATGTGCTTTACTTAAATAATAAAGCCGACAAAACGAGTGAGGGTTAGACAAGAGAGAACGAGTAGAATGAAGGAGATATAAAGAAAAACTCGAAGACGGAAAGAAGAGATAGAAAATGAAGAAGAAAAGCAGAGAAGGAAGGAAAGGGGAAAAAAATAAGGCTAAGGAAGGGTAGCTGACACAGAGAAAAAAATTAAAAACCGGAAGAGAATGGAAGAGGAGTGAAATAAGAGACTGGGAAAGGAGGGATAACATAGGTTGAAACAAGGAAAAAGCTTGAAAAAGGAGGGAAAGGAAAGAGCAACTTGATGGAATTAAGTTATAATATATTCCTCCTTTCAAAGGCATTTGCATATTACCTGTTGTTAATAACCACATTCTTCTTCATTTGGCAGCTAGTACCTACTGCTATTATTATTATTACTGTACTAAATAATCATTAGTGTAGTGATAAACGCTGCTTGTTTGCCATTATAAATCAAAATTATGCCATAGTCAGTAATTTCACCAACAATAGGCTATTCTCCGTTCGGGTATCTTACACTGCCTGGCTATATTCTGACGCAGCACCTTGTGAATGATGACCTAAAAATATAATACCTCTGAGTCGTTTCTGTAGCCCCCGCCCCTCATAATTTCACCTATCTTTTCCCTTCATCTTGCTCTTGGTCCGTTTCACCTATTCCCTGACACCCCACACACATATTCTCATAATTACTCCTTCATTCTCCTCTCGTTCCATTAACGGAGCCGATCTGCCTCAAAACATTTCTTTATATAATCCACAATATCGGAGTCCACACACTAGTCCTCCCACATCCGTTCATTTGTCCGTCCTGCCACCATGTCACTC
>JAGKTI010026347.1:0-13630 GCA_018397915.1 Birgus latro | reverse complement strand
CAGTTGATGGCTCTAACTTCCATTTCTGGTGCCGGTATTTCCTGCATATAATATATTCGCGTAATCTTCTCCGATACTCTGAGGAGAAACTGTTGGAAGAACTGCAATCGTCAGGTGTGGTGAAGGTTGAGCGCCTTCAGAAGAAGATCGACGGCGTTTTGACCCCAACTCCGACATTGTTCCTGACTTTTGAGAGATTAAAGTTGCCTACACATGTGAAACTGGCATGGATGTCACTTTCTGTGAAGCCTTATGTGCCAGCCCCAAAGCGCTGTTTCCACTGTCAGGGTTATGGGCATGTCAGCCAATTTTGCGGCCGTGCACAGGCTGGCCTTCCGGGTGTTTGTGTGTCCTGTGGCAGCCTGAGTCATACCAATGACTGTCAAGGACCCCTTAAATGCTTCCACTGTGGAGGACCTCATGCTGTATCTTCTAAAAACTGTCCTAGATACTGCTTGGAAAAGGAGATTTTGTCAATTCGTACACTAGAGAAAGTTTAGTTTCCCGAGGCTAAGAAGACAGCCCAGACTCTCTTCTTCCAACCAGGTGTTACCTATGCATCTCTCCTTTCTGGAATGCCAGTACATCGTCCTGTGACTCAGAGACAGCCTCGACCGAATCTAGTGCCCACTTCATCATCTAGTGCTTTGAGGGATGCTGTGCCCGTTGTTCAAACTGTTAGAGAAAATGAACATTGCCCACCCCCTACTCAGACTGTTTCCACCCCCACCCCGGTGGCTAACGGCTTGCACACTTCTGTGATAGTGGCAGATGTCCACGTTGACCGGAATCATCCTCCCGTCCTACCCAATATGCCCAAGGCTCTCCCTGTATCTGGCAAACGTCACCGTAATTCTTCGGAATCCTCAGATCCTGAAGACCGGCCACCTAAAGTCTCAGTTGTCGAACCTTGTGTTGACCTCTCACCTGTTCCATCTGCCCCAGAGGCTGAGGAGTCTTGCCAGGTGGAAGTTGAAGCTGATGGTTCGCCTATGGTCCTGTCCCCACCTGGGGATGTTGTTCGACAGCCTGCTGATACTTCAGACCTGAAGAATAGGATGGCCTCCTCCAATGATTCGAGTCCTGTGGACTCCAATTTCACTTCTGGGGCTTCTATTGAGGGCACTGGCCGTCCTACATCTCCAAAGGTGGTCCCTAAACCACCTTCCAAACAAACTGGTGTGCTCACTCCTAGAAAGAGTACTGTAAAACTTAATTCCTTATCCTCCCGTTTGCCTTCGGATGTTAGACAGAGAGTGCGGGTTTCTGGTGCTGGGCATGCTCCTCCAAAAGGCTCTCATAAGCATCAATCCAAACCCGCTGGGGGTGCAAGGTTGTCTCGCCCCTCATCCTAATTATTCCTTCACTATGGGTACTATGGCATTCTCAGCTAGTATACTACAACTGAACTGTCGAGGGCTGCGCGGTAATTGGGAGGTGCTGACTTGTTCCCCTATGTGTGTATGTCTCCAGGAAACTCTTGTAGGGTTTGCCACTCCCAGTGCACCACCGGGATACACTGCATTTTACTCAACACCAAACCAGGGTCCTGTTGGGGGTAGTGCTGTTTTGGTGAGAGCTGACATCCCTTATCGGTCAGTTCACCTCCAGTCTGACCTCTAGTGTGTTGCTGTGCGGTTATATGCCCACAGCTGGTATACAGTTTGTTCCATTTATTTACTACCAAACACAGCAGTCAGTAGGGAGGAACTTGAGAACCTTCTTTGCCGGTTACCTATGCCCTTTCTTCTCTTAGGGGACTTTAATGGTCAACACCCTTTGTGGGCTGTGTCTTCTAAACCAATGTGGGAGTTTGTTTGCATCCTTATTGGAAGACGAGGATCTTGCCCTGTTCAATACTGGGGGATTTACACATTTTCACCCCCAAACGAGTTCATTTACTGCAGTTGACCTCTCTGTCTGCTCTCCTGACTGTCTCCTGGACTTTACCTGGGAGGTTATGGAGGATCTTCATGGAAGTGATCACTTTCCCATCCTCTTTTCTGCAACAGTATCTAGTCCCTGTTCCCGTCTACCAAGGTGGAGATTGGATAAGGCTGACTGGTCCCTTTTCTCTTCTCTGATTTCTGTTAAAACCTCAGTCGATGACTTTCCACATATTGATGAGGCTGTTTCATTCTTTACCTCTCTTCTGCATTCTGCTGCCCATCATGCTATTCCTAAGACTTCGGGCACGTATCGCTACCGACCTGTCCCATGGTGGAATGAGGATTACAGTGTTGCTGTACGTGCTAAAAAGTTAGCTTTCTCCCGTTATCGTAGATACAGGACAGAGCATAATCTTGTTGAGTTCAGAATGGCGCAGGCTAAGTCTCATCGGGTACTGAAACAAGCTAGGCGGGACTCTTGGATGGCATATGTGTCATCTGTAAACTCAAAGATGCCAGTGTCTCAGATGTGGAAGAGGGTGCGAAAAATTTCAGGAAAATTCACACAAGGCAGGTCTCCCGTGCTGATGTCAAAAGGTGAGCCTGTAGGTGACCCTGCAGCTGTGGCCAATATTTTTGCATCTGCCTTTGCGGCAGTCAGTCAGCGAGATACTAGCTCACCAATTTTTGCCAGACCACGTGAAACAGAGGAGGCAAGGGTGCTGGATTTTCATTCAGGGAATGTGGAGTCCTACAACCTCCCTTTCTGTCATCGTGACCTCCAATATGCCCTTTCCCTTTGTCGTGACACCTCCCCAAGGCCAGACGATATTCCCTATGCGATGCTTCGGCACTTGAATGATGATGCACTGTCTTTTCTCCTCTGCCTCTTTAATAGAATCTGGAAGGAATCTTCTATTCCCTCCTCTTGGCGTGAGGCTATTGTCCTGCCATTTCAAAAGCCGGGAAAGGCAGGACAGAGTCCCCTGGAGTATCGGCCAATAGCCTTAACATCCTGCTTGTGCAAATTATTTGGGAAAATGGTCAACACACGCCTAATGTATTTCCTAGAAAAGAATGGCTGTCTTTCTCCACGTCAGTCTGGTTTTCGAAAATATCGCTCCACGACAGATGCACTGGTCCATCTTGAGGCTGCAGGTTGTAAAGCTTTAGATATGGCAGCAGCATCTGGTGTGCATTTTCTTTGATTTAGAAAAGGCATATGATACTACATGGCAGTTTGGTATTTTCCAACAACTCCATTCCTTAAGTTTACGTGGCAGGCTGCCCTTATTTATAGTCAATTTTCTGCGTGACCGCTCATTCAGAGTTAGGGTTGGTGTCATACTGTCTCCCTCGTACCCTCAGGAAGAAGGGGTATCTCAAGGAAGTGTCCTCAGTGTGACCCTTTTTGCTCTAGCTTTGGACAGTATTGTGTCCTCTATTCCAGATGGGGTGTCAGCCTCACTGTATGTTGACGATTTGGCTCTATGGCATGCTGCTTCCCAAATGCCTGTAGCTGAACGTCGCACGCAGCTCGCTCTGGACAGTGTCTCTCGGTGGGCCACCTTGCATGGCTTCCGTTTCTCCCCAATGAAGACGGTAGCCTTGCATTTCTGCCGGTTGAGAGGAGTACACTCGGACCCAGACCTCCAGTTATATGGACACAGGGTGCGATGTGTAGATGAGACAAAGTTTCTTGGTCTTGTGTTTGACAGGAGACTGACGTGGGTACCACATATCCGTTCCTTACGACTATCGTACCTCCATGCCCTGTCTCTACTACGGACTCTCTCTCACTTGTCTTGGGGTGCTGAGAGAACCACCCTACTCCGCCTTTACCGTGCCTTAGTAAGGAACAAATTGGACTATGGGTGTGTGGTGCATTCTTCTGCTACTGAGCCAAGGCTGAGACCACTAAATTCTGTCCATCATGCTGGGATTCATCTGTCAACTGGGGCTTTCCGGTCTTCCCCTATAGAATATAGAAAGCCTGTTGGTTGATGCGAATGAACCGCCACTGGATCTCCACTGACAGTCCTTGATGGTGCAGTGTTGGCACCGCCTTCACCGTCTTCTAACGTCACTGAGTTGTAAGGCTGTCTCTGAGGTCACTCTTCTCCCCTTTCATGACATTCACCCTCGCTATCCACGCCCGTTTGGGTATAGAGTGAGAGCTGCCATGGGGGAGTTGGGTTTCCAGTCCTCCCCTGTTTAACCTATGCGTGTCCCCCGAGTGGCTCCCTGGCTTCTCCCAGAGGTGCAACTGTGTGATTACTTTCTCGAGAGGAAGGGATCTATTTCCTCACAGGCAGCTCTGTCTTATTTTTTGGAACATGTCTCTATTTACAGTGAACCAGTCCCTGTATATACGGATGGCTCTAAATCCCGAGCAGGGACAGTCTTTGGTGTAATTTTTCGTGATTTTAGCCGTGGTGGGAATCTCCCTCCTTCTGCACCTGTTTTTACTGCTGAACTTACTGCCATATTAGTTGCGGCTGAAATGATTTTTAGCTTTCCTCCAGCTTCTTTTACTATTTTCAGAGACTCAGCCAGTGCCTTACAAGCTTTGTCTCATGGCTTCCCGTCACATCCCCTAGTTTTAGCTGTCTTGGAGTGGCTCTTCTTATTATGCAGGGAGGATACTCTGTACAACTGTGTTGGGCCCCTGCACATGTAGGGGTCGTGGGCAATGAGCATGCTGACTCTCTGGCTTGAGCTGCTGCCTCTCGTCCTTCCTCTCCAAATTGCCGTGTCTCATCCGAGGATTTATCTGCAGGCAGTGTGGAGGCTGTCCGTTCCTGCTGGCAGAGGAGGTGGGATGCAACAGGGGCGAACAAACTCCGCAGCATTCGTCGGAACCTGGGTGATGGGGGATATGTGGGACTGTCTCGACAGTGGGAAACAGCTTTGGCCCCTCTTCAGATTGGCCACACTAGGCTGACACATGATTTTTTGATGGAGAGGGCGCTCCCTCCCTATTGTGATGACTGTCTGGTTCCTTTGACTGTGTGGCATCTCCTTGTCGAATGCCCCAGTCTTGGGAACTTTCGTCGGCGGTACCTCTCTGGATGCCTAGCCAACAACGGTTCGAACATTGTCTCCTCAGTGCTTGGGGAAGAGACTTGTGTTATGGGGGGAGGTACCTTCTCCTTTGTGTTGTATTCTGGCCTTCTCCGCAAGCTATAAAGTTTTACCATATTTTAGTTTGTGTTTTAATGGTAATGTACTAGTTTTAACCTTTATCTTTCCACCATGTTTTTAGTTTTGGTCGTTTCTATTATACTGTTGGTTTGTTTTAAGCATCGTTTTATCGTTGCTTTTTATCTTGTTTCTTATATACAGCTGGTTTGTTTTAAGCATCGATTTTCTCTTTGCTTTGTATTGTTTATATTATATATATTGATTTTCTTTTATTGTTTGTGTTCGGCGGCATATGACCTCTGCTGTTGCGCCGCCATGTCGATTTTTCATTCATTCATTCATTCACTGGCTCAACGCTGTTTGCGCAGATCATCAAAACACGCCAGTCAGCCCAAGTGCTTGACAACACCGGCCTGCCATCCTGCACAAGGCCTGCCATCCTGCACCTGCCTGTCTGCCAGCATGTCTGCCTGCCCTAGGGACGACATTGAGTGCTGACGCATCATACCGAGATCCGACCTACCTCAACAGGAAGTGTGAGACATCTGATCACCACCAGGAAAATTAGAAGCGAGTGTCTCGACTCCAGATGTAATCAACAATCACCAACACCTCTTTCGTCATACCACGACTGTATCTCCACTGTTGTTCTAGTGAGTTAATTTCTTCTAACCAAGGTTGTATTAGTTAACAATTCACCACTAACATAACTATCCATAAAATGCTATTAACACTTAGTTAATGACCCAACCAATTATATATTCATCATCATAAATATTACAAACTAAACAGTGAGAGACAATTACACAATTTACACTGACATATGTGTTTTACAATTTTAATTTTATAAGCAATCAAGAGAATTAAAATATGAAGTAGTGAGTAATCCCATTATGCTAAGCAGAGTTCCATTGTTAGTGCCCGAAGGATCAACATTAACAGTGACAAATACCCTTACACAAACACCAGAAAACGATCAACAAAATATAAATCCGGAAACACCATCAAATACGGAAGAACAAGTTGAAAACCAAACTCAGGAAACAAAAATTAAACTAGATAAAGAACAACAAACAGATGCAATATACGCTGAAGTAAATGATGGTGACACTTGGTCAGAGTTTTCAGATGTAGACAGTGGACTTTATAAAAAAAATTTCCTCAAGTCTACTATAACTTAGACCATAGAGTATTAAGGTCAGGAAAAAACATAAAAATTGCCAGTAAATGACGATTGCAAAACAAAAACTGTAAAGATGGATAACACAAATGCAGCAAGCACTAGTGCAGTGCCTTCTCCACAAAATCCCAGTAATAATCCTTTTCCAGTGTATATTTGTCATGAAGATAGTGAACTACCAAAATTCTCTGGTACAGAAAAAGACGAGATCGACATAAACACACTTACTGAACAGTGTCAGCAGTATTTCATTAGGAGACACATTACAGACGAGAATGGGAAAATAGTGGCGGTAGCTCGATCGGTAGAGAGTTGGCTTGCAGTCCCGTGGGACCTAGGTTCGAATCCTCGCTGAGGCAGGGAACAGTTTAAGGATTTGAATTTCATTGTAAAACAGGCTTTACTGATCTACCAGAAGACCCGCCGACATGTAAAAATAACCCCGCTAATACCAATACACCAGTCCTGTATGAGACAGCCCTAGCATGTATTCAATATGGACGGTGGATGTTAGCGCCGAAGTGGTGACATGTAGAGGTGTATGAGGACGGCTGGGCCTTGATAGCAGGCTGTAAAGCCTATGCCCAGAGTCGGACACATAAAAAAAAAAAGTTGTTTTTTCGACTAGAATAAACCAACAACAATGCTCTGCTGGAACTTTGCGTAGGTCTGATAAGTTGTTAAGAGCCACAACATTCGAGGAATTTAAGACAGAATTTCTCAGGAAATTCTCTGGAGGCAAGAATTTTCTTGGTGGTATAACCCCAAAATTTCACAAAATTGTGGTCCTCCTTAGGTGAACACAGGCTTAGATATAGGGGAAATAACAGCAGATATTTCCACTATTAAACCGTGGAATCCCATCCACGTATGGGTACGTTGCGATGTTTTGTCACAGCTACACCCATCGACGTATGGGTATGTCGCACAATTGCAAAGGTCATAATTTGCCCAATTTTCAAGTTTCATGGGTGATTTTTGGTAGGCATATGTGGGAGACCTTCCTCTACCTGCTGTCAAGCGGGGATACTGCCTGGCCTCACCTCCCCCCCTCCCCCCCACAGGGCAATTCATCTGTTAGCAGTAAGCTGGCCAATAAAGGTATGGTACCCCACGGTCTCTCCAATGACGAAATTCACGGTGAAAGTGATTCCTGAGGTGGAGGACAAAGAAATAAAGAAGCTAGAGCAAGAAACAAACAGAAGTGATGATGTGGTAATGTCATAAAGGAAGGTGCCATATGTGAATGTGTTTGGTGTCTGAACAATGCTTCTATTGCCTATATAAATGTGCTAAAACCAATATAGTCTGTTACTACACATAAATTCATACCAAATACATAAATAAATACGTAATTGAAAGTGGCTTGAATTAGTTAACCCTTCCATAGTTCGTTTTCTTTAGTCAGGTACCCTGAAAAAGAAGGAAAATGTACAGTTTTAAGCACAGGATCGCGATTTCTCTATGAATTTTCGATGTTTCTCACCAAAAGCGAAGGTTTGATCCAATAGATTAAAAAAATCTGAAAATGCTCAGGATTTTGTGGTATCGTAGGTTGGAAATCGGTCGGGACGTGACGGGTTAATAAAACCTTGTTAGCTAGCCTAGAAAACTCAAACTGGGTCATAGAGGATGGTAAGATGTCACCAGTGCATGTGGTTAACATCATTGGCTACATATCAGCCCTATGCCAATTTCCTGATAGGGTGCTAAAGATTGCCAAAACCATCCCATACAATCCAGGGGTGTGTTTACTTGACTTCATTTATGAGGTAGAATTATATTGCAGTAAAGCTGGTATTACTGGCACATCACAGGCCACCAGACCAGGAATCAATGTGCTAAAAATAGTAGCAGGGATAAATAAGTCAAGTCCTGGCAAGGACCAGAGACAATCACGTCCAGTTCAGAAACAAACACACAATCAGGTTAGCTCAAGGACTCGTTCCTGCACACCAGGTAACAGGACGGCACACAAAGCTAATGGAAGTCCAAGTAGACATCGATCGACACAAAGACACGCAAATGGAGGATCACTTCGTAGGATGAGCTCAAGTACTCTCTGTTACTATTGCGCAAAACCTGGTCACACAAAATCAGAATGTTACATTAGAACGAAGGGGGATAGGCAAAAGGCAAAAGGATTCAAAGCATATTGTAGGTATCATAAGTGTACAGGTCACTGGACCTCAGAATGTAAAACAGTAGAAAAATTGCTATCCATCTATTGGTCGGGGGAGGTTGTACCAGCACAAAAGATGACAACGCATAGAACACCCAAGTAAACAAATAGTCATCATAGGAAGTCTCTTTGGAAACAAAAGCATTTTGGTCTCTGTTTTATGTGAGGAGGAAGAGATTTCATTATTTTTGGATTCAGGCTCACCAGTGAACTTAATAATGCAAGATGAGTTAGAAAGAATTTTTAGAAATAGAAGAAAAGTGACATTCCTGGAAAACTCAGACTTACATTTATACACAGTGGATGGTAAAGAAATACCAGTTATTGGTATGATTGAGTTAAACATGAAGTTCACAGAGACCACAAAATCATTCACTACCAGCTTTTACGTAGTAGAAAAATTATCAGTTAGAGGAAGTGAGTTACTTGGACTAAACACAATGAAGAGAGAAAATATAATATTGATGCCACATTTTAATGGAATTCATTATGACAGTGAAATCATAGAGGAAATTTCATCTCTTGATAGTACAACCACCAGTTATAGGAGAACTAGCATCACAAGAACAATTACACACAACACCAAAATAGATGAGTCCAATGTACAACGACTCAAAGAAAATGGGCGCACAGACCAGCTATCAGATACCCCACTCACTCAACCACAACCCGATCGTAACTCGCTCACTCAACCGCAACCCAATCGTGACTTGCTCACTCACCCACAACCCAATCGTGACTCACTCATTTACCCAGCAAGCATTAATTATGATGTAAATCTACCACAAAAATCATTCATGCAAGTCACGGTTAAGAGTAAGCTGAGAAATTGTAATGTCATTGCATTAGAAGAGACGGTTAGAAATGGCCTTTTAATTGAGAGTGCCCTGTGCTGGGTGAATGAAAACGGTGAAACTAATGTCATTTTAGCAAACACCATGAATGGAGATGTGAAGATTAAGAAAGAAATCTGTATTTGTAGGTTAGAGATGTGCACAGCCCCTATACGTGAAGTGACAGCAGCGGGAACGTCGACTAGAGTAAACTCGTCAGACAGAGTGCATAAAGGAGCATTTGGTTTGCTCAGATAATTCAGATGTGAAAACGATTAACCTGAGGTGTCCCATCGACGTATGGGTACGTCGCTGTCACGAATTTTCTATATCGTGAAATTATGTATTGTAAATCGTGACATCGATTGATTTTGCGGGAGCGATGAATAGTTCTGAAATGCATGAGTTTTCACTCAGTCTCTTAACTGTCCACTCGTGTACTCGTATTTGCATCAAATTGTCAAAACTTTCGTCATTCTTTCGTGAGTGATTGTCTTTATGTACAGGCAATGCATTCCTCTGACCGATAATATCTGAATTGTCATTTCTTTGAACTTGCCTCCCCGGCCATTATTTGGCCACGCCCCTTTCACACGTTCCTTACGTTGGACACTCAAGCATTGAGTTAGTCGTCAAGCGATAGTCTCGGAGAGTGATTGTGCTGTGCGTATGCTCGAGCGGGTCTCTTTTCTTAGCGATTTCAGAAGTCTCGGCTGCATCAGCGTGAATTCCCGAAGCTCCCACTGTATTAGCGATGGTCTCATCCTTACCGATTAGTATTTTCTTTTGTTTATCCTAGGTTTAAGGTTCTTTAGTTTAGCTCAGTGCTTTATTTAGTTATTTGTCTTAGTGCTTGAGTGAGTGCATTTCCCTTTCTTTGATTTTGAATTGATTCATGTAACGTAAATTTATTTTCTTGTATTTAATAAATTTACAGTTCGTTTTCTTGAGCTTTGTTAAATGTAACAGTCGTGTTTGATTTCCCCACATATTTAGTACACTTTTGCTACTCCACGTTAGCACAATTCCTTATATTAATCACGACTGGTACTTAGGCCAGCTTTTGGTATTAATTCTAAATCCATTGTGCTAGCTAGGAGTTTGGCCCAGCCAAGATCCTGTTTATTATTATTATTTTTTTTTTTTTGGAATGTTAAGGGGAGAAACTAACTTTCTCAGAGGCCAACAGTACAGTAATACAGCCTACTTGAGCGTTTAGTCTCTGCTGTGTACTGTTGAGAAAGTTTATAAATTCTCGACTCTAGAGAATTGGCGAAGTAAGCCAGCATAAAAGTGAAATCGCTACTTGATTTCACGAGTCGATTCTCTTGTGGTAATCGACTCGATAGTTATTCCTAGCACACGTACCTATACATTGTTAAACATTTTTCATTTTCCCCCTGACATCTGGCGACCTCATTCCAGGATATAAACTCCTAGCTTTGAAATTATTACCAAAATCACTCACTCACTCTTAGTTAGGTAGACTGCTGCACAGCAGCCAGCATATCAATCTCAGTTTTCACTTAGTCTCAGTCTGAGCATGATTGATACCAGTACATACCTACAGGAAGCCAAGGATATGGGGCTTACTAACCCCCAGGATATTAAAGATTATGTCGTGTTGCGCTGTAATTACGAGTAGCAACGCGAGAATGCCGCCCATGAAGAGCAGAAAATTCGGCGTGAACTCGAAAAAGAACAGCGTGAGCGCGAGTGCGAGGAACGCGAGGAGGAGCTCGAGCGCGAGCGCGAGGAACGTGAAAAGTAGTGTGAGCTTGAGGAACGAGAGCGAGAACGTAAACACGAGCTTGAAATACTGAAGCTGAAGCGAGACTCCTTGGCTTCAGGCACATCGGGTGCAGCTAACCCAAGCCCCACTACTGCTCTCGCAGCACCTGTTCTAGCAACTCCACGTCTCAAGCTTCCTTCTTACAAGGAAGGCGAGCAAATCAAGCCATTCATAGCTCGTTTTGAAGACATGGCAGGGCTGTATGATCTGGATGAGGCAACTAAGTGGCTTCAGTTCCTTAGCCTGTTTGAGGGTCCTGCCCTCGATATTCTCCACAGAATTCGCGGAGATAATCTCATGTACGAGTTGATGAAGACCGCACTCATCAAAGCGTATGGTCTTACCGTTGATCACGCTAGGAATCAGTTCATGAAGGCACATCTCCAGGAAAAGGAGACAGGTGTTCAGTTCCTTGGCTTTCTCATGGCATACTTAGGTGAGTGGATGGAGAAGGACGAGACTCCCAGCACACGAGAGGGAATAATCGACCTTGTGCTGCGCACACAGCTGGAAAAGTCGTGGCCTGCTGAGCATATGGTCCAGCTCAAGATATGCAAAGTGAAGGATGCAAACCAAATGGTGGAAAAGGCCGATACTTTCTTTACTGCGTACGGGTACCAAACTCGTAGGCAACAGCCATGGAATAAGAAAGATACTGCTAAGTCTGGTAAGCAATCGCAGACTGAACCCCAGGATCAAGGCCGTTCTCAGAATAATGGCCAAGGTCCAAACAAACCGCAGAAGGACTAGGGGCAGAATACACAGAAACCTGACTGGAAGAGGTACAAGCAGTACCCTAACCAGCAGCAGTACCCTAAGCAGCAGCAGTATCAGCCACACAATCGACAACCGAGACAAACCTTTTCAGCACCAGTGTATTGGATGCGGGAGGCAAATGCAGCCTTCAATCCTTAACAGACACACGATGGTGCTGTCCCCACCAGCACAGGTCCTCCTTCACAGTTCACTAGTCCCCCTCAGATGGTGAACTCTCCTCCACAGGCCGTCAGTGCTCCTGCTCCCCAGATGGTGAGTGCAACTCCTCATGCACCTAGTCAAAGTACGACTCCTCGTGCACCTAGTTCGGGTACAACCCCTAAGGCATATAATCCTTTCACGTTTGAAGAGTTGAGCGCCATGTAGCCTTATCACTGGCTGGCCGCCTCCTCCACAGGCCCTCCCACAGGTAACAGTGCCTTCCTTGTTCAGCCAGGGTTTGTGGGAGGTGTTTCTGTAAATGTTCTGAGAGACAATGGTTCCTCAGGTTGCACTGTCAGGCAGAGTCTTGTTCGTCCTGAAGAACACACTGGCAGACAGATCCAAGCTCAGCATATTGACGGATCAGTGAGATTGTTCCCTGAGGCAAGTACCCAGGTAGCATCACCCTTTTACACAGGTTCAACAGTTGCAGTTGTCATGCAAGAACCTATGTCTGACCTTATCATAAGTAACATACCAGGTGCCAAGTCTAGTTGCACCGTAGATGTCACTACTCAGACTACGGCTGCAGTAACACGAGCCATGGCCAAGGCTCCATATCGTGTCACCCCAGTGTCCATTGCATTGCCGCAAGATCTGATTTGTAGTCAAGATGTTGTCCAAGAACAACAGTCTGTCCTGACACTTGCTGTTGTGCAGAAGAAACAAAAGGGTAAAGTGACCAAATATCCAAGGGGTGGACGAGCCAGATTCCTTCGCAAACAAGGACGGCTCTACCATGAGTCATGAACACCCCAGGGCGAGGTTTGACTGCAGTTTGTCTTTCCCGCGACGTATCACCAAGCAGTATTAGAATGGGGTCATTGTTCAGCGTCAGGAGGTCATATGGGCAAAAAGAGAACCCAAGGCCGTATCCATGCTGACTTTTTCTGGCCAGGAATGGGATTGGAAATAGATATGTTTGTGCGTTCCTGCAATGTGTGTCGATGTACCACCATTCAGGAACGTTTCCTTCCTGCGCCGTTTGAATCCACGCCCATAATCTCTGAGNNGACAATGTAGGTGCAGACTTGATGTCTCGCTTGCTGAATGATGATTAACATGGGTATCTGTCATACACTGGGTTCCCTAAGACTGTGCTGTTCTAAGAGATTTCAGCAATCCAAGAACTAGCTTTGTTCCCAGTCAGTGCTATGCTACTAAGATCTCACGTCTCACTCGTTGGCCCCACAGGACATAATATGTCTAGGGTCTGTACATACATATGTACGGTAGCTCATAAGCGCACAGTCACGTCGATCCCAACCGAGGACACCGAGGACAAATGGGCAGTCACGGCGATCCCAACAGCAGACACCAAAAACAAGCCCTTATTAGCTGTAAGTGTAGGGCTTGTACATACTGTATGTACCGTAGGTTAAGGGGGAAGTTTGAGACCCCCGCAGAGGCAATCTGAGGCTGTTTGAATTACCTTGTGGTGTGTCTCGAGCTGCGGGCCTCTCTGAACATTCCCGGAGAATATACAAAATCCACATGAGTGTTCACACCCATGCAGGGTGTTAAAATGTGACCTGCCCAAGTTTGCATAGGGATTCTCAACTTACCTTTATTAGTTATAAGTGCGCAGTCACGGCGATCCCAACCGAGGACACTGATGACAAACGGGCAGTC
>JAGKTI010026346.1:0-13630 GCA_018397915.1 Birgus latro | reverse complement strand
AACAAATAAGAGGATATTAAAGTGACAATTCTTCCACTGTATGTGCTCAAGGAACATGCCAATTTTTGTGCATTTCCCAACCTATTATTGCATAATTAATATTCTGTCTGTTATTGCAAATATTAATAACCTAGTACTGATACTGCAGTACTAGCATTACACAGTATTCATCATGTTGTTCTAGGAAACACATTTAGCTCAAAGTAGCAAGTAATGGTCAATGATACAAGTATTATAAATCATACTTACTTAGAATATGTCGTCTGGATGCCGACTGCGGTGGTAGTTGTGAATATTTCTCCGCTATCACCTAACAATAGTTCGGTTAAAGGCTCACCTCAAGAAATAGGTCAGTGAATTAATAAACAGATTAATAAAAAACTATAAGAATTTCAAATAACATCATTCACTCATTACACACTAAAAATAACGGACATGACCAGCTTTCATGTGTATTTCTTAAAATGCATATCTTATATTACCTGAAAAAGTAATATGTGAAGCGAAACAGTTTCAGTGATGGTTAGTAAATTGTTCAATGAAGCAGTAAATCTTTCTGGGACGATGGTTGAGTGTGTCTGATTCTGTAGCGTACGCCTGGCCACGACTTTGGCTAACTCCTGGTCAGAGATTAGTGATCGTGAGTGTACATATGTCCTCCTTCTCATCACTTGATCCTTAAGCACCATGTCACAAATTAACAGTTTGTGCTGCTGCACACACTCCTTGCTTCCTATAACTTTAACATCCCTCACTAATCTCCTATCAACCCTCCTGACCAGAAAATAATCTATCTGACTACTAATTCCCCCGGACTCATACATAATCAACCGGCTGATTCTTTTCCTAAAATGTGTGGTGCACACAATCATGTCCATAGCCTCCCCAAACTCGAGTATTCTTTCCCCTTCCGCATTCCTCACACCATACACACATCCTCCATGGACTCCTTCATAACCTTGAGCTGCTTCACCTACATGACCATTTAAATCCCCTCCCAGAACCACTACCTCATCATCACCCATACCACTCACTACACGTATTAAATCATCCCAAAATCTATCCTTCTCTGCGTCATCCAATCCCACCTGTGGAGCATATGCCGATATAACTGAAACCAACCTCTGCCCGACCAAAATTTTCACTACTAATATCCTATCACTTACTCTCATAACATTCATGACATATTCCACCCATTTCTCTGCAACCAACACACCCACACCCCCATATCCGTCAGTTCCCCCCTGCCAAAACAACTTATAGTATCAATCCTTCCCAACAATCTTTCTGGCTGATCCACCCCTGTACTGGACTTCCTGCAAACATGCCACATCCTCCCACCTCCTACTGAATGCCTCAACAACTTCCCCTGCTCTTCCTCTCAAACTACCCACATTCCACGAGCCCACCCTAAACCCCCTGGGTGATTTGCTGTCCTCAGGCTTGCTTTGGTGCTTGTTTTTGTTCATAGTCGTAGTCAGTAAGATAAAGGGGGGTAAACATTCCAAAGGCCTGACCCATTGCACAGACCCAGGTCCAGGCAATGGATCTGGGACCCCTAGCCCACCAGCTTACCAGTGGCTGTGGTAGTGGCCTCGGGGCACCCTGCCAGGACACCTGCAGGGACACCCTCCAAGCGCGGCTTGGCACTGCAACTGCCCCGCCATTATACACCCAATGATAGGGCAGCCTTCTGGGGCGCTACTCCCAGGTTCGGGCCCTTGTCTATTGAGCGGAAGCGGCAGCCTGGGAACCGCAATGCCCTGTACCCTCTTCTAGCACAGGTTCGAGCCCCATCTCGCCCCGGACCCATGATCTATGCCGGCGGAACCCCAGTCAAGCCTCCCCCCAAAGTCCGCCACTAGGTAGCGGGGGCAAAGTTTTCTGCCCGCATGCCCTTGCTGGCGTCAACCCCTGTAACGTAGTGGGATACGTTGTGTAATATGTAAAGCGCATGTGGTGTAGTGCATAAGATAGTTAGAGGAAATGTTTGGGAGAGTATGCTGGTCTACTCTCCATGTTACTGTCACACTGAAAAGGTCAGCAAAGGGGGATGGTTAGGTAACTAGTGAAACAGGAGCTCCAGCTCTCCCTATCACCAGTATTCTCATTCCACCAGTATTCCCCTTGGGAGTACTACCCTGTTCGGCCCGTGCTACAGCCTCCTCCTATCAAATACACCGTGAATTCTAAAAAAGCCAATGGCGTCCTCAGTTTCTGAGTGGAAATGCTTAATAACCCGTTAGTAATCAATATCACACTCGGGGCACAGATCACGTCTTACTTCTTTGGAAGTCATAGCAAGAAGGATTTGAATTTTCCACCTAGAAGGAATCAAAGACCGTGCTTCAAATTGATTGGTAAAATAGCATCACGTGACCTAAAGTAAGCCTATGAGTGGATGAAACAGACCTAGCAGATGCATGCTCAGTCAAAGGAAAGAGAAACATGTACAAATGCACGCATTTTTTACACGGACTGGCTGAGTGAAGATCCAAGGTATCTTTTTTTTATTTGGAAATTTAAATTCATTATCTCTGAAAATATCGATTTCTGAATGGGGTAATAGGGGTTCATTATGATTGTTAGGGAATATACTATACGTTTATGTGGTAATATTCCTGAACGGCATATTGGCAGATTGTAAAATAATACCTAACTTAACCCGCCCAGTCCCGACTGAATTTTTACCCCACACACCCTCAGAACCCGACCGATTTTCAACTCCCCCCCCCCTCAAACCTCCGCTTTGGGTGAGAAACATCGAAAATTCATAGAGAAATTGCCCTCCTGAGCTTATAAATGTTGCTGCAAGGTGTCAGTCAGCCTTACCTTTCGTTCTCCCTCAGGGTACGTGTCTTCAAAGAAAACGAACTATGGGAGGGTTGAACTAACTCAAGCCACTTTAAATTACATATTTATTTATTTATTTGGTACAAATTTATGTGTAGTACAATACTATATTCGTGTTCACACAATAATATAGGTGATATAAGCATTGTTCACTCACCAAAAACACCAACATATGGCACCATCCTTTACGACATTACCACCTCATCACTTCTGTTTGTTTCTCCCTCTAGCTTCTTTGTTTCTTTGTCCTCCACCTCAGGAATCACTTTCACCATGAATTTCGCCATTGGAGAGACCATGGGGCAACATGTCTTTACTGGCCAGGTTACTGCTAACAGGTGAATTGCCGAGTGTGGGGGGGGAGGGGGTCAGGTGGGGCCAGGCAGTATCCCCACTTGAATGCAGGTAGAGGAAGGTCTCCCACATATGCCTACCAAAAATCACCTGCGAATCTTGAAAAATGTGCAAACGATGGGCCTTGCAATTGACTGACGTACAATGCACGTCGGTGGGTCTGAGCGTGAAAAGAAGTGGTGATGTGCATCGTATGTCGGTGGGACTGGGCAGATTAATACTAGGTAATTTGCCAAATAGCCCATCACTGCTAATTGGAATGTGTGTGATATCAGTAATTGGTATATGTTCAGTTCTCTTTGCCAAAAGTGCATTTGTTTTATTTGTTGGTTCAGCTAGAAGTACTATTAGACAAAGTATTAGCAGGGTAGAGTAGGTCGGAAGGGGACCTGAAGACCAAGCCCTGGATGGGCCATTCACCACATATTTCCCATAAGTTCTTTGGTTCACACAATGTGAAATCGTAGAATGTGAGGGTTTCTGCCGCCCATAAACTTGTATTGTATGAGGGTGCACTGTATGTGGATGAGTTTGAAGACAGGTGAAGGTGTGTAGGTAAGGGGATGGAAGGTATGGTAGATAAGTGGATGGAAGGTGTGGTAGGAAAATGGATGGAAAGTTTAGTAGGAATGTGGATAGAAGTTGTGGTAGGAAAGTGCATGGAGGGTGTGGAAGGTAAGTGGATGGAAAGTGTGGTAAGAAAGTGGATGGAAAGTGTGGTAGGAAAGTGGATGGAAGGTGTGGTAGGAAAGTGCATGGAATATGTGATAGGAAAGTGCATGGAATTTGTGGCAGGAAAGTGGATGGATATAGTTAATGAAAGTAAGAAAGTGATGCATGGAAGTCATTGAAGCTAGGGAAGTGGCAGGATTGGTTTGAATGTAAGCATAGATCATCATATGATAAAGTTTTGGCAGCTATTTTTAAGCTTGATAGTTGATTAACATTCTCAGGTAGGTATTGTGAAATGCATCTATGTAGGAAAATTACCTCCCCCAAAATACGTGCAGATGATTAGGCATGTGATGTCAGGTCAGGATTCTAGGGGCTTGAATGGGGAGTGGATAAATGGGTAGCCCATTTCACTAGGCATGCTGTAAATTAGTTTGCCTTTGTTGTGTATTGTATTCACTTTTTGGGCCCTGTCTCACCCCATCCTTAAGTGGGAGAGAGATGACAATTATTATTGTTATTATTTTTATTAATATTATTATTACTATCCTTGTCATTATTATTTGTGGTAGGTGGGGGCACTCACCATCCAATCACTCGATGTAGTTCTGCTTTGGGTGTCTGCCCTTTTCTCTCTTCCTTCCTTCCTCGTCAGTCTGTCTTTCCTTCATTCTTTCCTCTTCCTTCTGCCTATAGGTGACACTGCACTCCCCCTTCCATCTTTCTCTCCTTCATTCTTTCCTCTTCCATCAGCCTATGGGTGACTGTGCACCGAGTGATAAACCAAATGGTTTCTTGTACACCAGGAATCATTTACGACACTGGTAACCTTGTAGCCAAATTATGGCGCCTGGTGGTTCAGTGAGTAATTACTGCACTCCAGTCAGATTGAACCGGTGCAGGTTTATAGCCAAGGAGTGGTTGGGGTTTATTGCTCACGTAATGTCATTCAGGGATGAGTGAGGCTAGTCACTCTCATCTTAAATGCCAGGACCAACTTGCCCAGCCCCAGGCTCTTACGCTTCTCACGGGGCAACGTAGGATTGAATGATGGATGGACGGGTGGATTATTATTATACTGCATGTATTGAGAGCAGGGTTGGATTCATCTGCCCTTATATATTGTGGACAGTGGTAGCATGGCATTGAGTCCTTTAAACCTCAAAGGGGTTAATGTTGGATTCCCCCTCCCCCCCCAACCCCTGCACAGTGCTGATCACCTCTTGAATATTACACTACTGATTTTCTAAGAATGCTGATCACCTCCCCTAACCAGCCATTGTGTATTCTTTCCACATGTTTTCCTAGTTAACTTTCTCCCAATTTATTGCCACAAAATTCCTCTTCCTTTTACAGATATTCATAATGCTGTTGCCTGGTTACTGCTTTGGCATTTAGAGAAGCACTTTATCACTCTTTTCTCTTGTAATCTTTTGGTTTCAGTAGGGAAACTTCAGAATGTAAGTCTATCAGAATGACAAATTCATAATGCCCACAACTTAAGATGCAGTTTTGATGGAGCCAAAGAAGGGAAAAATATATATCGTTTCGTTTTGTTTTTGAAGGCTACAACATGCTTGCATGCGTCGGCCTTTTTGGATTGGAGCGTGTAGCATTTTATGACCGGATGCCCTTCCTGATGTCTACCAATGACCCTTGGATGGATTCGATCCTCCGACCCTACGGCCAGAGCGGAGCGCTCTAACCCACTGAGCCACCAAATATGTATATATATCCTTTTCGGGGTATAGGAACTGGAGAGTGGAGTGCCAGTGTATTGGAAGGATGCAATGAGTCTGTTCTGTTGTTCTGAAGTTCTCTGGAGGATGCACTATATTAAGGGAATTGGTTGTATCAGTCATCATTGTGCCCGCTCCTGGGTATCCTCCAGTGAGATGGCTGGGACAGACTGTCTGATAGTTTGCTTTGTAAAGTTTAATGTGTTGAGGGTATTAGTGAATTATTATTATTTATGCATTTATTTTGGTAGCTCCAGTCATCACAGTTGACTATAACATTAGATATGCTGTACATGTTATTCGTTGAGAGAGTGTACAGTACTGTACATGGAGATAGTTTACTGCATAGTGTGATTTATTTTCATCTTGTAACATTAAGTAGCCATTCTAACATTACATTGTATTTGGTCCTGCCAGTTCTCACTGCAGTGTTGCTTTCAGAGTGGTGAATGCTAGGACAGTGGAGATGCTGGGATTGGATAGGGGTGAAGAAACTTAATGGAGCCCAGGGATGTGGAGATGGAAGATTGATGGCAAGACAGGGAACTAAATATGGAAGATGGATTGGTTGCAGGTTGCAGAGATAGATGAGAGAGAAAGGTTGAAGGGGAAGCATCACTGCAACATAGTGCAACTTAGCAACACTGGATGAGTTGTCTTCCCCACATGTATCACCATCAACAATACACTACTGTATGGGTAAGAACTTCGTAACTATAATTTTTCAATACTTCCTACCTAGCTATTGTGAGATGGGGAAAGCAGGTTAGGGCGATTAATTGTTCTCATTAATATAATGTGACAAGGATATATCGCCCAACACACTCTTGCAAACAACCTCATATCTTCTAGGGCACAAGCAGGGAAGATCTTCCCCAACATCTTTTGAATATGAGAAGTTGGATTAGGATGATGATAACTTGCAGATGTACTGGTACATGATTTTTTTTTCCAAAGTCATTGTAGTTTTTAGTTATACAGTATGGGTACTTCATACGTCACTGGTTACTAATTATATACAGTATACTGTGGTTTAACAAGTAGGAATATAGATTATTTTTACTACTGTATGACGTGATTGGTTGGTAGTTGTGCAAAACTGCATCGTGGAAATTCACTTAACCTCTTTTATTGTTCATTTGTATTCCATATGATTGCTCACACTTGCTTCCATGCTTTGGCCTTGGTCACCTAATGACAGCTGTCCATGCTGCTTGATCTCTGGCAGCCTCACTGTTCAGTCCCATATCCTTGAGGTCACACTCTGTGACCTCATCCTGGGACTGTTTTTTATCTGCTTTATGCATCCCCACCCCTATGTTCATACTTTCTCATTCTGTCCCTTGCTACATCATCAGTACACTCCAGTCCCATCCTCCTCCTCAATGCTTCAGTCGTAATCCTAGCCTCGCCAGACCTCGATTTCAGCGATGCTCTAGAGATAGGTCTAATCATTGTCATTTCTGTATGTTTCGTTTATTTGTTTTTGAAGGCTCCAACATGCTTGCATGTGTCGATTTTGGTCACCTAATGGTCTGAGAATATCCTCTTCGTCTACTGCTAAGGTGTCACTATCAGCATTACACTCTCTTAACACACACCACATACAAAGAGATCCCTCCCTTAGCATAGAGGGAGAGCCCTCTCAGTGTCAGGAGAGAAAACAGCTTCCTGAACTTCCTCCAACCACTCATTACCCTAGCCACAGAGGTAATTCCAGCCCCCTCCAACACAGAACATGACCCCCCCCCCCCCCCCAGCCCCCCCCCCAAAAAAAAAAAAAAAACTTCCACACACTCCCAGATGATTGGCTGAAGAGTGTAATTGTAAATGTGTACAAAGGGAAGGGTGATGCCCTGGAAAGAGGAAATTATAGAGGTATAAAGCTTTTAGATCAGATAATAAAGGTAATGGAGAGAGTTCTAGAAGGTATGATTAGAGAAAGAGTGAATATTGATGAGATGCAGTTTGGGTTTATGCCAAGCAGGGGGACCACTGATGTCATATTCATTGTTCGACAGCTTCAGGAAAAATATATTGGAAAGAAAAGGGAACTGTACTTTGTTTTTGTTGATTTGGAAAAGGCCTTGTGACAGAATCCCTAGAGAGGTGATGAAGTGGGCAATGAGAAAGCTTGGGTTGGAGGAGTGGCTGGTTAGGGTGGTTAAGGCCATGTACGTGGGTGCTCGCACCCAGGTAAGAGTGAATGGAGATTTTAGCAATGAGTTTTCCGTGAATGTCATCTGCATCAGGGGTCAGTTTTGAGTCCCTTGTTGTTTATCATGGTACTGGAAGCCCCCTCACATGACTTCAGAAATGGACTCCGTGGGAGGTGTTGTGTGCTGATGATTTGGTGTTCATTGCAGAGAATGAAAAAGAGGCAGAGCAAAAATTTAGGAAATGGAGAGATGGTATGGGGCACAAGGGCCTAAAGGTAAATGCAGATAAAACAAAAGTGATGATATCTGGGGTTGGTGGCAGCATAGTCAATGTGCAATTTTCCACAAGGGTGTGGGAAGTAATTCCATCTTGTGCAGTGTTTCTGATAAATGGGTGCACAAGAGATGTAGTGGTATTAGAGGTAGACTTTGAGATAATGCTGATATTATGTGTGCAGCATGTTGGGGAGAGCAGGTGGAGATTGTCAGGTGTGGACCAACTTGCCTAGCCCTGGGCTGTTTTGCTCCTCTGTGTGGCAACATAGGATTGGATGATGGATGGATGGATGAAAGGAATGAACTTGCTGGTGAGTCTCTTGAGTGTGTGGAAGAATTTTGTTATTTTGGGGACAAGTTTTGTGCTGGGTGGCTAGGGTGAGAAGTGGTTGGAAGAAGTTCAGGGAGCTGTTGCCTCTCCTGACATTGAGAGGACTCTTCCTATATGCTAAGGAGTCTTTGTATGCAGCATGTGTTAGGAGTGTGATGCTGTATGGTAGTGAGACCTGAACAGTAAAGTAAGAGGATGATTGATTAGGTGGATGTGCATTGCATCCCTGCGTGCATGGCCTGGGGGGGCTGGGTCTACGATGGAAGAGTTGAGAGGTAGGATGGGACTGGAGTGTATTGGTGTTGTGATGAGAGGTAGACTGAGATGGTTTGGACATGTGGAGAGGATGGGGGATGATAATTGGGTGCAGAAGGTGAGAAGTGTTAATATTGGAGGTGGGGATGCGAAGGGTAGAGCAAGAAAGATGTGGGATGAGGTCATTAAATGTGACCTCAGGGTTAAGGGACTGAACGGGGATGCTCCCATAGATCGAGCAGCATGGAGAGCCGCCATTAGGTGACCAAAGCTGATGCATGCAAGCATTTTGGAGCCTTCAAAAATGAAAACGCTTAACAGACCACACCAGCCAGACCAATCCTTTCATGTATGAGAGTCTCAGCATGCTCTGCCTGACAAACTGCATTCATGAAATCAGCATTCTCTCATAATTTTATTCAGCTTAAGTGGACTTTTAAGACGAGTAGTTGTGCTACCCCTGCCAGTCTGATTGAGCAGACCCATCAGCTGGAGGCAAACAGCTGCTCCTGCAGGCCCATCCCATGCAGTGAACTGATGTTTCTATGTCCCTGACAGTTCCTCACCACAATGAGGCTTGGAGATTAATGTGGATGGTTGTTTCATGGGTGGATGCCACATTTGTGACTCCACTAAGTTAATGGGGGCACAGTAGCAGGGTCCACATCACCCTGTTATCTGGTTATACGGTTACCACCCAGGTGTTATAAATGATATCCTGATGATTAGACTTGTCACTTGGCGTAGTGCCCTGAGAAGTGGAAAGAAGAGTAATAAATAGTGACAGGAAGATGGTAGAAATAAGAAGAGAGGAGGAGAGACACAAAAAAGAATGACAGATATGAAGAAAGAAGTAGGCAGCACTACATCAATTGAGTTGGTGATGGGCATCTCCCCCTACCACCATCAGATTGGAGTGTTGAGATATAGACGTAATAATGCTCATAATACAGATTATGGACTTTATATTGGAGTGGGTAGATATAACTTTAATAATCCTCGTGAATACCATTGGTGTCTTCCCTTGGTGCCACCTCATCCATTGTCGATCTCTTCATATCTTTTGTTCTCAGTGCCAACCTCTGTCACCTTCTCCCTCATTGCCAATTTTTCTCCCCCCTCCCTCTCCACCTCTGAGTGGAGATTGATGCCAGCTGCTTCCTTCTTCCAGTGGCAGCCTGTTTCCCTTTGTCTAGTGCCAAACTCCTTGTCCAAGGCCAGCGGCCTCTTCCACATCAATGTCAACTTCCTACAGGGGTGGTTTCTTTCTCATGGTTGATGGGTTTGCTTAGCCAGACACGTGGGTTGACTAACAACAGCAGCAGTCTAACCCTATGAGATTGGGGGAAAAGGCATGGGGTGATGGTATTATTATTAATATAATTTTCATTTTATGTAGGTTGATTGTACAGTATTTTGTTTTTGTTGATTTGGAAAAGGCCTTTGACAGAGTCCCTCGAGAGGTGGTGAAGTGGGCAATGAGAAAGCTAGGATTGGAAGAGTGGTTGGTTAGGGTGGTTATGGCCATGTACGTGGGTGCTTGTACCCAGGTAAGAGTGAATGGAGTTTTGAGTGATGAGTTTTCCGTGAATGTTGGTGTGCATCAAGGGTCAGTTTTGAGTCCCTTGTTGTTTATCATGGTACTTGAAGCCCTCTCACGTGACTTCAGAGATGGACTCCCGTGGGAGATGTTGTATGCTGATGATTTGGTGTTGATTGCAGAGAATGAAAAGGAGGCAGAGGAAAGATTTAAGAAGTGGAAAGATGGTATGGGGCACAAAGGCTGAAGGGTAAATGCAGATAAAACAAAAGTGATGATATCTAGGGTTGGTGGCGGTACAATCAGAGGAGAGGGAGGATCGCCATGTGGAGTTTGCCACAAAGGTGTGGGAAGTAATTCCATCTTGTACAGTGTTTGTGATAAATGAGTACACAAGAGTTGTAGTGGTATTAGAGGTAGACTGCGAGATAATGCTGATTTTATGTGTGCGGCGTGTTGGGGAGAGCAGGTGGAGATTGTTAGGTGTGAAAGGAGTGCTGGTGAGTCTCTTGAGTGTGTGGAAGAGTTTTTTTTATTTGGGAGACATGTTATGTGCCAGAGGTGGTGCTGGAGCTAGCTCAGTTGCTGGGGTGAGCAGTGGTTGGAAGAAGTTCAGGGAGCTGTTTCCTCTCCTGGCATTGAGAAGACTCTCCTTATGTGCTAAGGGGTCTTTGTATGCAGCATGTGTTAGGAGTGTGATGCTGTATGGTAGTGAGACCTAGGCAGTAAAGGAAGAGGATATTCGCAGGCTCAAACTTACAGAAATGACAATGATTAGGTGGATGTTTTCCCTGCGTGCAAGGCCTGGGGGTGCTGGGTTTACAATGGAAGAGTTGAGATGTGGGATGGGACTGGAGTGTATTGGTGTTGTGATGAGGAGAGGTAGGCTGAGGTGGTTTGGACATGTGGAGATGTTGGGGGATGATAATTGGGTGCAGATGGTGAGAAGTGTTAAGATTGGGGAAGGGGTAGACTGAGAAAGACATGGGACGAGGTCATTAAGTGTGACCTCACGGTTAAGGGACTGAACAGGGAGGCAGCCAAAGATTGAGCAGCATGGAGAGCCACCATTAGGTGACCAAGGCCGACGAATGCAAGCATGTTGGAGCCTTCAAAAACGAAACAAAACTATAGTTTATTAATGTTTGTTTTCTCCCTCTGAAATGGATTTTTCACTTTTCCTCATGCTATAGTAGTTGTTGTGGCCCCAGGCTTATTTGAAAAGGGAACTCTGGACTGCAGGCATGAAGTTGCCCATCTGCTGTAGTTCACCAACTTCCTTGGGAAGTGCTTGAGGGATGTTTGTATAACCAGGGAATTGAGCCAGACAAATGAAGTGGATCAGTTTGGCCTCCTGTAGTAGTAGTTGTAGTTGCAACCCCAGACTACTCAGAACATGAACCCAGTGGACTGCAGGTCAAAGCCTCTGTAGTCCATCATTCTTCTGTTGGGGATGATAGGGATGGGATCATGGGACTGAGGAATGTTTATATAATCAGGCAGCTCCACAGGCTGGTTCCATCAGTATCACCACGAGAAGGCATCCCTCTCCTGTACCAGTATTATAGGGGTTAATAAGGTCCATATTGAACTCCATTTCAGACAGAAGGTTAATTTATCAAGAGACCTAAGAATATCTCCTAAATTTTTGTCATTTTCCAGGGGTCACCAACACTGCTGCTGCTACAACTGGGGTTCATGCTGTTTTTGGTGGGGTTCCTGGTGCAACCAGTGTTTGCCTGCTGCTACTCCTGAGGTTCCTGCTGCTGCCAGTGTTTGCCAGCTGCTACTCCTGGAGTTCCTGCTGCTGCCAGTGTTTTCCTGTTGCTACTCTTGAGGTTCCTGCTGCTTCTGTCTTCATGGTATGGCCAGGTGTGGGGGGGGGAGGCACTGGCCACTTCAAATCTCGGGGGGAATACCCTCTGGCCTGAGAAGCTTCCCTGAACCACTCCATAACTCTTGGCCACCCCTATCTTCATTTCCAAGCTATGCCTTTGCAGCTAAAACTACAGCTGCAGCTACTTCTGCTGCTACTACCACCCTTCTGAGATATGTGAATTGCACTTTTTTTTTTTTTTTTAGTTTCATTCTTTCATCATCCAATCCTACATTGCCCCATGAGGAGCGTAGGAGCCCGAGGCTAGGCAAGTTAGTCCTGACATTTAAAATGAGAGACCAGCCTCACTCATCCCTCAGTGGCATAACATGAGCAGTAAACCCCAACCATCCCTTGTATATAACCTTCATCGGCTCAATCTGATTGGAGCGCCGTTATTACCCACTAAGTCAACATGCGGCAAAATTTGGTTATATGGTTACCACCCAGCGTCGTAAATGATTCGCTGGTGTACAGAAAACCATTTGGCTTGTCACTCAGTAGCTCAGTTTTCATAGTTCTTTCACCTTGATGCCATATTTTTGTCCATTTACCAGCTTTTTTCATGTAGCCTGATGGTAATAACACAGTACTGCACTTCAGATCTGTATCCTCTTCATTGCACTGCTTCATGACTAGCTTTATTCTCTGCTAAACTATTGCTGAGATGGTTATTGTAAGCCAAGTTAAAGTAACAAGGGCATAGTAAGCAAAATCCCAGATATGCCAGTAGTACTAGTTCTGCAACCCATACATTGTACTTCATGATCAGTCACAGTCCGCTTGCTAAAGTATTGCAATAACTCGGGCATTATTTCAAGTTGATAAACAGATTGGTAGGTACATGTAGTTAGATAAACACATTACATAGGTACAAGATACATTGCAAGATAGTGCTGGCAGAGAATTGTTGGAAAACTTTTGTTCATGCCTGGATATCTTAGATAGCTACAGTAAGTCCATTATATTGGACAGGTGCTAAAAAATACAGGTTGGTTCATGTATAACATGTCTCAATATCATGTGTTTTATCCATGCTTTCTGGACCATACCTTACCCCATCCTGAAATGGGAAGAAAAGGTAAGAATGATGATGATGATGATAATAATGCTTATAAGACTGATGTGGAGATGGCTCAGTGTGCATTACCAGTGTCTGTCATGCATTATTGTCTACTTCCCATTACCCCTTTGTACTTTATAGTGATTGCTTGTTTGCATCCATTGATTGCATTTTTAAAACTAGTATCACTTCCTGTGTTTCCTTCCAGTAATTGCATAAAGTTCACTCACTAAAGATTTTTTCCTTTTTTGTCTGTTAATCTATTGCCAGACACCTCAGTCCCATAAGGGGTGGCAGAGTAATTCACTGCCACATTGCTCTGTCCTTTGCCATTTGGCTGCCCTCCCTCCAACTCATCTCCCTGCCAGATTTATCTCTCCAAACCATCCTATCTCATCCTTGTTCTCCCCTTCTACCTCACTCACATACAGTCTTCTATTCAGTCTCTCGTTCTCCAAGCTCCCTACATGGCCAGGCTATCACAAAGGATTGCTCTTAACACTGTCAGTCAC
>JAGKTI010026345.1:0-13631 GCA_018397915.1 Birgus latro | reverse complement strand
CTCTGCCTGCCTCTCTCTCCTCCTTTTATCTCTTATATACTCTGCCTGCCTCTCTCTCCTCCTTTTATCTCCAATCAGACATAATTCTGCAGCAAAAGTCCGTATAAGAATTTGTTAGAATATACTCTTTATGTCAACTTCCTCACTGTAACATTTCCTAAACTCTCACATCACGCAGTATCAAAGACAGTATTCAACATATTCTTCCTGAGGACGCCTATTTTATTCAGCGCAACAGTAGATTACTTTTTTACTTTCCACCTGACAAAGTCAGAGTAGGGTGTTGTTGTCACGGGGATCAATAGGTGTCCGTCAGAAAGAGGTGGGTGGCAGGGAAGCTGGCCGGGCGTAGAGATTTCGTTTCCAGGCCAGAACTCAGAAAGTATTCACTATAGAGTCATGAAATTTCAGACAGTTATGTCTTATGGTGAACTGGTGTCTTTTGATTGGTAGAATGCTGTGTCTTAATTCTTTTTTTTTTTTAATAATGAAAATAAAAAATCAGTGATTTCAATGTGACCTGCGCAAGGAATCTGAAGAGCCCAGGTTAAGTGTCCTCAAGGCATTCTTCTTACGCCCAACTTTAAAAGAAAAGATTCGGGGGGGGGGGGTGAGACAGTTATACGCTTGGTTAGGTGAACAGGGATGTGGGGGGTATGTTCTTGGTCACGTGAAGAGTTCGAACAGCGTAGCGTTGCCTATGTTTTTAGTAGGTAAGAAGTTCCTGGGCTGAAGAGGATGATGGAAAACATTTCTATCTCCTTCACTACAAGAAGTCTCGTACCGTTAGAAAAAGCGTCTGGAGCTTATAAGAATAAAGTACAAAAGACGTCCTGGTGCTGAGGGGGTTAAAACTCTCAGGCTCCATTATATCCTTAAATAAATCGTCTGGTGTTCTCCCAAGTATCAGAACAGACGGAACCATAAGAAAGTCGACGGAGATAGTGTTATATTCTTAGCGTCCCATTGTTCCCCCTCACCCGTCCCAGATCTAGAGCTGACGAGACCATGAGAAGGTTACTAGGGGAATGTATCGTAACTCACGTCTGGGAATTTCTAGCTCTTTCATCCGGAATCAAAGTCTGACATATTATATTGCCTCTGTTGTATTACGTGTGACATTTTCATAATTAGAACTGCTAACCACTCACGACACACATGGAAATGGAAGGTAAAAGCTTCTACAGCGTAAAGAGTAACATTGTTGCTAAACCATTACACTGGCTGACAGAATCCGACACATAAGTTACTGTCGATGGATTAGGTCTGCAGCACAGCACTTAAGTTAAAATATTGTAAATCCATATTTATCGGTGAGTTAAGATTTCCGGATGCATATAAGTTTTTTGTAATTACCTCCACCACCAACTATGGAAGTTATTTCATTTTCATTCTTACGTATTTATTAAGGGAATAAAATTGCGGAAGGAATTAAAGGATCATTATGAAAATCTGTGGACAAGTTATTATTCATCCTTTCAAGAGTTTTTACAGACTATCCAGGACACTTTTTGCTAACTGCACGGTGCGGCGGAAAAAAGCACTCTGCTCTGTATATTTATTGGTTCATTATGGACTGGAATATGATATCGAAATTATTTTATTCTATAATCAAAGAACTTATACCGGCACAGAAAGATATTTGCGACCGTATATATTAGCCTTATAAAACAGTACCAAGATTAGTTAGTAATTCTGCGTTATGTAGTGCACTTGATATGATGCAGTGATACATGAAAGCACCTTTCTTACACACTGATACTCTTCTTCAATTAAGCAATTTATCGGTAATCTTATCAACAGAATCGTCAGTTGCATCTGAGAGTAAACACTAGATTTGCCACACTTCTTGTAAGCAGGGAGGCAGGCAGGGAGGCAGGCTTACAAGCACACACACACACACACACACACACACACACACGAATAAATGCCCTCTTCTTCAAACAAACATTTAGCCGCACTTTTGTCAAAACAGATTAATCTTTTCCCACAAGAAGTTTATGAGAGAATAACTTGGCGGCACAAACTCCGGGGCAGTAATATATTTAAGCAAGTTTTGCCGGCTCACTGGTCCAAAATATGACTGCAGCTGGGTCCTGAGGGTAAAACTCCACCCTCCTGAATTTCCATGGAGAGAGAGAGAGAGAGAGAGAGAGAGAGAGAGAGAGAGAGAGAGAGAGAGATCCTTCCTACTTCCCCCCTCCCCTTTCCTCTTCACCCTCCCCCTTGGACCTGCTGCCAAACAAGCCGGAAGGACAAAAGTTCAGGATTTTCATGTAATGGCTTCTTTTACATTTTATTCCTGCTGATTCCAGGCGATTAAATTCCACTATGAAGGGATTTTTGAGGTAGGGGATTAGATACTGGTTTAATCCCCTCACAAAGACAGGATTCTCTTAGGCTGAATATAATCACCTGACGTTAACCACAGGAACAGATTTTCTTCCTTTTGCAGAGTTTTCTTCCCAGTAACTCAGTACCGGATTGAAAATATCACGGTTCTACATCCTTTCCATAGCACTTCTTCGTGACTAGCACCATAATCTAGGTTCAGTTTCTTGCTATAGTTCAGCATTCAAGGAAAGAGACGGAATTTTAAACTCTAGTTAATCTGAATAGAGCAGAGACTTCCTTGATCTAAAAATGGTAAATTACACCTGTATACATTCAAAAAGGCCCTGATTCGCTCTCTCTTTTATCGCCCCCTCGTAGTGCCTCCTTGACCAAACCCCACAGCCCCCAACCCTACCCATCCCCTATCCCAACTCAATAATTCCCCATCCCCACCTCCTGTCCCCATCGTTCACTTACCTAAAACCCCCATCCACCCCCACGCCGTAACTCCCATTGATCTCTTACCCCAAATCCCCACCCATCCCAACTTCCTAACCCCTATCGCTCCTCACCTAAAATCCTTATACATTCCCACCCCTTAATCCCCACGACCCCTCATCCCTAATTTCCACCCATCCGAATCCCATAACCTCCACTGCCTTCACCCTCCAACCCATACCCAACCCCGCTCCCTAACTCCCACTGACTCCTCACCCCAAATCCCTCCCCACCCTCTCCCCATAATTCCCAGTCATTCTTCACCCAAAATCCCCACCCACTCCGATCACCTAACCTCCATCGACCTCAAACCCAACCCTAAGCCACCCCACCCTCTAATCCCCATCGACTCCTTACTTAAAATCCTCATCCACCCCACCCTTACCCTCTTTGAACTCTCACCCCAAATCCCCACCCAATTCCATCCCCTAACTCCCACCGACACTGACCCCAGCCCAAACCCACACCACACTTCCTAACCCTCAGTGACTCTCACCCATAATCCGCATCCATCCTCCCCGCCCCCCAACACCCACTGAGTTCTCATCCCAAATCTCCACCATCCCATCCCCTAACCCCTGTTGTCTCCTTAACCCCAATCCCCACCCAACCCACCTCGAACCCCCAATGACTCCTCACCCCCAATCCCCACCCAGACCAACCCAAATCCCCACGCAGCCTCTCTCCCTGGCCTCCATAGACTCCTCACCCTCAATCCCCACCCAACCCACACCTAAACCCCATTGACTCCTCACCCCCAATCCCCACCCAAACCCACCCCAGTTCCCACCAACCCCTCCCCCTGACCCCCACTGACTCCTCATTTCAAATCCCCACCCACCCCACCCCCTAGCCCCCATTGACTCCTTACCCCAAATCCCCACTCACGCCCACCCCTGACCCCCATCTTACCCTCAGCCCCAAACAACCTCACTTTCTCACCACGTAACCTCACAATCGTCATAACTCCAACCCCACCCACCCACCACCACAATCCTCATTTCCAGTCTATATCCTGAATCTCGCATCTTTGAGTAATTACTTGTCGAGTTCCAAGGAAACAGTGTGGCTTTGAAAAAAAAGACTTGGATAAAATATTCTGCTTTAATATCTCCCGTGCCGTCGCGAGGCATAAATCTCAACTCAGTTCTTTTTGTTAATAGGACAGCGTTTATTTTATCGTTATGTGGTTGACCTTCAGCAAAGCAATAAACCTACTGTACTATAGGTCACATAAGTATCGGTGCACAAGGGGTCCGATGCCTACTGAAAACATTCGATCAACTGCTGATGTTTACCAACGTCTCATTCTGTATGAACAATGTTTATATAAACATAACATTTACTATATGTTTGCAAGAGGATATTGTTAGTTGGCGATATATAACACCTCCAGACGAAAGGGCTACCAATGTGTGGTAGGTCGGACACTAATATTTCAGTGACCTTCGTTATGGTGTCCCAGATGTTTCACGTATGTTGTGCGCCGATACTTTTGTGACCCATATTTGTTACCATACAGTCTATTTATCTATCTGTCTACCTATGCATCTATCTGTTTGTCTGCCTATTTGTCTGCATATACACTGTCTGTTTATCTGTATGTTTGTTTGTTTGCCTGTCTGTCTGTCTGTTTATCTATCAGTCTGTTTATCCATCCTTACTCCCAAGCGACTCGTGCTGGGAAGGGAAGATATAGGAGAATACATTTCAGAGTATATCTCCCTGTTCAGCAAGGACTCTCTTCCACATGATTCAATCTTCCTCTCACCACCACTAACTACCTTTCCACAACTTTCCACTCTCTCTGTTACATCCCACTCTCTCCACAACATCCCATCCTCTCCACAACATCCCATCCTCTCCACAACATCCCACCTCTTCACAACATCCCACCCTTTCCACATTCCCCCTTCTTCTCAACATTCCACCCTCTCCACGACTTACCGCCCTCTCTACAACATCCCACCCTCTCCACAACATCCCACCCTCTCCACAACATCCCGCCCTCTCTACAGCATCTCACTCATTCCACAGCATCTCACCCTTTCCACAACATCCCACCATCTCCTCAGCATTATTTTCTCAATATCACATTCTTTCCTCAGCAATATCCCACTCTTTCCGCAAGATCACACCTTTTCCTCAATATTCCACTCTCTCCTCAAAATCCCACCCTCTCCACAACTTCCCACCCTTCCTGTCAACAACACACTAACATATACTGTATTCCACCCACTTCTCAATATCCCATCCTCTTCACAACATCACATCCTCACCTTAGCATCCAGCCCACTCCACATTACATCCTCTCCACATCACATCTCTCCACAAGATCCCATCCTCTCCCCAACATCACACTTTTCCTCAACATCCAATTATCTCCCCAACATCCCAAAACATCACGGAATCCCCTCAAAAAACCCTTATACCAACACACCCAGCGAACCAGAGCAAGTAAGTAAAGGGAGAGTATAATGCAACTTCGGCCACCGTCTTCTCGGCGCTGTGGCGAATTATTTCCGTGGCCGGCTCTGAGGGTAAACAAATGTCGGTGCTGGTGATAAGAAACGAAGCTAAAACTCACGCTGGACAAATCTGTGGGTAGTCAGTCTTGGCCTTGAGGGAAATCATGCGTGCTTCATTTTCTCAGTGTGTATTTCATATCGTTTTATTGTACAGTTGGCAATATACGAACTTCAGACAGCATCCGTGTGTAGCAGAGGTCTAGCATTTGATACACTTGACAACCTTGACATAATCACATGTTCGTTAGTGACACTGACATGAATAAACGATGTCAAATATTAGTTGAAATGAGCGAGTAACTGTGATGCATGAACGTCGGGTATTGTAGTGAGACCTTCGCTTCACACTGATACTGTCCCAGGCTCATATGCGGCCAGCTGACGATTAGATTCACTTTCGAATATTAGTTCATTTGTGTAGTTTGTCAGGCTTGTTTATTAGTCTATCAATTTGTCCACCTACCTACTGTTTCTGTGTATCTCCATATTCATTTATCTTGATCTCTTGATACGTTTTTATATCTAATGTACTGTACATTTATTTTTGCTATCAATTCGTTTATTATTTTTTGGAATTCTTGCATTAGCTTTATCTTTCTGCACCTGTTTACATCTGTCTGTTATCTGTCTGTTTGTCTGTGTATCCATCTATTCATATATCTATACCAATTTATCTATCTGTCTGCCTAACTATCTATCCATCCATCTATCTATCTATGAATCTGTCTATCTGCCTATCTATCTGTCTATCTGTCTGTCTAATAGCTACAGGACCTCATCTGCATTTCTCTCAAACTTGCTGGGCTTCATGTCAGGTTTATTAGACTGAATTTGCATATGCCACATTGTCTATCTGTCTGTCAATTTGTCTGTCTATCTCTGTCTAACTATCTATGAAGTTTTTAACCGTATATCTGTATTTTCTTTGCGTTTCTGTCTATCCGTAGCTATCTTTCCGTAAGTCTATTTACCTTCGTATATATATATTTCTTTCGCTATAAGTTTTTCTCTCAGGTAGTCATGTGTACCTGTCTGTGTCTCTGTCAATCTGTCTGCATGTCTGTCTGTCTGTCTGTCTGTCTGCCTATCCATCCATCCATCTATCTATTTATCTATCTATCTGTCTGTCTATCCATCCACTAACCTAAAAGTCTACAGGATTTCATTAACAAACTATAACTCTCCTATAACTCATTAAGCTTTAAACCAGCTATAAGAGACTGGATCTGCATATACCCCATGTCCTCTATAATTATGCTCCGAGTTGAAAATTGGCATCTTGTTGAATCACTGCATCCTATTAAGCTTCAGAAATTCAGTCCTAAATAGTATCCTTGGGTTAGAAAAGAGTTGTGGATGATGATGATGATAATATTGATGATGACGATGATAATGATGATGAATTACACTGATGTCCTGTTGACTGTTATGCTAAAAGCCTTGTGTATTCTTGCCTTGAGTTCAAAAGTGGCAGCTAAATGATTCATAGTATGCTGTTAAACTTCTATAATTGTGTCTTGAGTCGAGAAGGGATGGCTTGGTGATGAGCATTATTGAAAAAAAAAAATCTGTATTATTGTATGAGTTTCCCTTGCTAGATCAGTTGCGCATTCGGCTCGCGTTGAGGGTGGGTGTCTTGGCTTCGATCCTATTTAAAGTGGGTGATATAATGGGCTTGTATACTCCATTTACTCCATCTTGGCCTTAAATTGCCATCTCTCCATCTTGAAAGAGGAGTTTAAAAAATAGCTTAACACTGAAATACGAGCTAATCACGAATAAGCGCCATGAGAAGGCAGTAGAACCCTAGTATTGTCTTTTTCCTGTCTCTGAACTACGTGATTAAGCTACAAAAGGACGAAAATATGGACCAAATCTATAGTAAACACAGAATGGCGTGCCCTTTTATCTGGTCATATATACTGTATATGTGCACTCTGCCAGTTCTGCCAATAGCAACTGTAGAGTCTAACAAGCACAAACATAACAATGACAAAACTTTGATTTTCACATGCATCACTCTTCCTACAGACACCCCGTTCCCACTCGTACGTCGCCAGTATTGGGAAAGATTAATCCTGGTTATCGCCCTCCCCAGATACCATTTAACTTTCAATGTTCTGAGCGGAGGAGCAAAATATTATGATATACAGCATATTATTTATCCCACGCAATGCGACGACGACATAAATTTCGTTCTTACTATCTCCAGTGTTAGACAGGGACGTCTTTACGTAGTGGCAATCGATATAATCAGGCGGATACAGTGTCTGGTTTTATATATATACAGTATAGATAGATAGATAGATAGATAGGTAGATAGATAGATACAGATAGATAGATAGATAGATAGATAGAAACGTTCCTCAACTGCTTTCTTGTCCACAGGAAGGAGAATGGTGGTCTGCAGGGAAGGACACCTTAATCCCTCATCCCGCCAAGTTTTCGTTTCAGACGAGATTGAATCAACAGCAACAACAACAACAACAACAAAAATTTCCAGACAGCTATAATTATCAGCCTAAGGGAAAGACTTTCGAAATGAAGAGATTAGTTTGTCTTAATTTTCAGCTTAAAATTAATGTGGCTCTTTCATTTTTTTCAAATCGCAGCAAGATCTAATTATAAAAGACATCACCATATATAAAGAGTAATTATAGACATCTTAGGGTTTCAGACACTTAAATCATGCAAACCTATAACGTACCATTTTCCCATGACTAAGTACTAAACACTTTTTTTTTAATGGATTGTCTGTTTTTCTACCTCCTTGTCCGTTTAAACATTTATCAATCTGTCCGCATGTTTGTTATCTATCAGTCTACTTGTCTTGATGTTTGCTTGTCTGTTGTCTCTCCTTCTGCCTGTGTGGGTACCTATCTGTCTGCTTTCTGTTTGTCTGCCCTTCTGTGATGTCTGTCTCTGATATGATGACAGCAACAATTTAATACAGCTGGCAGGTGTGGGATAGAACTAAACACATAGTAAGTCGCTAATAACTGATGATGAGGAGGAGGACGAGGACAACAGCGGCACTAATGTAATCTTCATCTCTCTTATATGGTTGTTATATGTCATTCACGAGAGACAGGAAGTGAGAAGTGACCCCCGTGGTCCCACCCTGACAGCCGGGGCACAATATGAACCCGCCATGATGGACTCTCTCAGGTGGGGATGAGCCCTGAAGCCCCGGGGAAATTAATGGAGCGTAATTTTATGTGAGCTCCTGAGACGATGGATTGGGGGCTGGAACAGAACTGGAAAGGGCTGGAAAGTACTGAAAGGGGCTAAAAATGAGTTAAGAAGGGGCAGGAAATTGGAACTGAGCTGGAATGGACTGCAGCGAGGGAAAATAATGGGGGAAAAATGGAGGAAAAGGCTGAAAGGGGTTAAGTACGGGCTAAAAAGGGTCAGGAAGCTAGAACAGAGCTGGAAAGGGATGGGTCGCCGGAAAGGAATAGGAGGAGAGGGCTTGAAAAGGCTGAAAGTGTCTAAAAATGAGTTATAAAAGGACAGGAGGGTGGAACAGAACTTAAAAGGGCTGGGGAGGAGGAAAGGAATGGGAGATGAAAATTAGGAAGGACTGAAAGGGGTTAAGAAGGAGCAGGAAGCTAGAACAGAGCTGAAAAAGACACGGGGAGGGGGGGGGGGCTGCAAACGGGGTGAGAGAGGCTTGGATTGAATTGAGCGGATTGAAACTGGGTGAGAAGTTCTACAAATTGGGCGGGAGGAGCTAGGATCGAGCTGAGCAAATCGAAATGGGTGAAGAAAGACTAGGAAATGGGTGAGTGGAACTAGTATCGAACGAAGCGAATCAGAATGAGATGAGAGAGGCTAGAAATGGGGCAGGAGGCACAAGAAATCGGGTTAGAGAGACATAAAGTAGGGTGGAACATGGATGGAATGATGTGAAAGAGATTATGCAGTATGTGAACCGAGAGGGGCTTGTAATGCACTTAGCGACTGGAAAAGGCCTGGACAGTTAGAAATAAAATGGCAGGAGAGAAAGATACGCTGTGAGGGTATAGAGATGGCCTAAGAAGGAGGGTTAGGAATGGGCTAAGGGGGAGCATGAATGAACTGGGATGGGCTTGGAAATGAATAGGATGAGGCTAAGATTGGGTTCAGGCTGTATTTAAATTTTATTGCTTATACTCTCACCCTTACCCATTCATCCGTGAACAAACTCCAGAATCAAACTGGAGTGAGTATACGAGAGAAAGAAAAAGAAAAAGGAAAAAGAGGAACGATTTCAGGCAATAATTAACCGAAGTCTGATTCTGTTTCTCGTAAAAATTGGTTCAAATCATCAATAAGTATCACTCTGTTGCACTGGACTGGAAGATCCTTGAGAGGGCAGGGACGGAGCTGGGAGAGATAAAAGGGAGTTAGGATGGGTTGGAAGGGAGGAAAAAAGATACTTGTATGGGCTGAAGGGAGGTAAAAAGGGGCTGGAATGTCTGGGAGGTAATAGGGAGCTGGAACGGGCTGGAAAGAAGGTAAAAGGGAGCTGGAATGGGTTTGAATAGAGGTAAAGGGGGGCTGCAATGGTCTGGAAGGGAGGCAAAAAGGGGTTGGAATGGGCTGGAATGAAAATAAAAGAGGCCTGGAAAGGACTGGAAGGGAGGTAAAATGGGGCTGGAATGGCTTGGAAGAGACTCAGAAGGGCTTGGAATCCAGATCTTCTTATGTCTGAAACTTTTATCTCAGTTCCCCCACTTCTCCTTTGGTGGGTTGTATTCCCTTTACACAACACAATCAATAATTCATTACTGTGTGGTATCGGGTCTATATATTTTCTTGTTAAATTTTGTAAGTTTCCCTCTTTTTTTTTTTGTTTGTGTGTGTGTGTGTGTGTGTGTGTGTGTGTGTGTGTCTTTCATACTCTGTACACAGCAATCAACTTCGACACTACAAGAGGTCTTCCCTAAGCTGACAATTATTACTTGCTGAAGCCATAATAAAAGAAAAAAGTATACTGAAGTGAGTTATGAAAGAGATATTCAAGATATTCAAACTTTTTTTTCTGAAAGTCTTCCCATTCGATGCAAAAACCGTTTGTTCAGCAACCACATTCTCAGACAAAAAATCGTCAGCGTACTGCAAATTGACCATCACTCTCAACATCACGATCATGATCATCAGATTCCCCTCACCACACATGGAGTGGGTAAGATTCAGAGACAGGATTAATGGTCAAGGCAGAAGTAGGGTGACTTTCATGAGAATGTCTAACGAAAATCAGTTACATTTGAGGTACCTCAGATATTTTTCAAACCCACTGTCGTAGAATAAAGATAAATTTTTGCTCCCACTAAGGAGTATTAAGCAATGCAATTGATTTTTCCTCTATGACATTTCCTTTACAAACTGGTCTGAGGTGATCAGCTTTGGGGGTTGGGGGCGAGGCACCCTCCCCCTCATAAGGTGTCATGAAAGCAAAGAATGTCAAAACTGAACGTATCACACGCACACACACACACACACACACACACACACACACACACACACACACACACACACACACAGTGGCAGGTAAAAACATTATCGCTTCGCCTTCTAAAGGTGGGCGATAATAAATCCGTCTGTTGATTTACAGGAAACTGTGCTGTTTTATTTTAGCGGTTTAGTTGTCGTTTCCTTCTCTTAAATCGGTCGGGAAACTTCATCATTATCATCATCATCAACAACAACAACGTTTTATCAATATTATGATTATAGAAGGGGGGGAATCGAACACCAGAGAAAATTAAACCATAACAGTAGAAAAATTTGTCGTCTGGTATTTTTCTACAAAAATACAATACCAGGAATAGCTTATTATACCTTTGGATAATAGAATTTCTCTTAGTCGAACGAAAATGTCTCTTGACAGTAAAATACCCAGGTGTTGTCACAGCTGGCAGAGGGTTAATTGGCTTGCTTCATCTCACGCATAGAGCTTTAGGAGGGAGCAGGAGCTTTGATTCAGCCTTTCACTATCATTACTTATTTATTCATTTACTTAATTTACATATTTATGGTTTAAATTTACCCTCCAGACTATCATGTTCAGATCAGGATGAACGTTTCGGACTGTGGTGGCTGTATATAACCTTGACCTCCATCACTACAACAGGATCTTCCCTATATTAATAAAATCCTACAGTTGTTCAATGATGGGGTTAATCACAGTGATCCTGAATAATTCTGCCAGACGTTTGATATTCCGAAGCGATTCATGCCTTAAAGAAAAGAAAGCTTAGATTTTATACCCATCGACTGTGCAAGGTCGTTGATAAAAACAGTACCGCATATTCTTCCTCAGTCCTAAACCTCCACTAAATGTCGATCCGCAGTATTAGCTTTATATCCAGATCATCGTTTGTATTGTTAGGTGGGCAGGGACAAGGGAGAAAAAAAATGGTAAAATTATCTCACCAGTCCGAAAGTTGAATTCAGGCTTATCCATTCCCGAACGGGGCGTGCTAACCAATGCACCACCAGCTCCTCCACACTCCTCCATGAGTCGACGTCCGCTTTGCAAATTGTTAATGATTCCTTGTTAAGATCATTTATCTCGTTTTGACACAGATTCGAACCTGTATAAATGAATGGCTGACCCAGAGACTTCGGTAAAAGATGCTCCGACATACAGCAGAAATTCAAGCCTCACTAATTTGGTGATTTCCTCGATATGATCTTTTCCAGGTTTTGACGCAGTTTCAAAACAGTGAAGAGGAGCGAATAACCCCGACTCGACGTTAAATGTGGCTGATGCTCGTGTTATATAGAGATACCAACCTCTCTAATTATTATGATTTCTTTGACAAAATCTCTTTCATGTTTTAATACAGTTTCAGAAGAGGGAAGAGGTAAAAACAAACCCGGGTTTACGGTGAAAGCGATGGCAATTGGACATACACGAGCATTTATGATAATTATTTTCTTTTTACTCTAACTTGGCCTAAAATTGCAATGTCTTCATCGTGAATGCCCAGCTGTATCAATAGATTAATCCCCAATATGATGCTAGTAATGAATAACTGCTGAGGAAGGAATGTAGAGGCGTAGTATTGTCGTATTCTGCCACTGAGCTACGTGAAGTAAGGTGTACATAGAAAATCTGGGCCAAGTTAATGTGTTAACTGTAACTTTGGAACCACAAGCCTCATTAAATCGAACTTCCAAGTGATGTTTTTGTCTCCTCCACAACTAAAGGAAGGTTATATCTAACTTCTTCACCTAAAAAAGTCTCTCTTTACTAAATATAACTGTCTGGAGGACGCAAAAATGTAGTAAAATATACTTATTGGAGTAAAGAAAAACTATTTGTAGGCAATGAGAAAAAAAAAAAACTAGATCACTGGAGGGAAGTGTCGAGAAATACAATGGCTGTTTCCTTCCAACTATACCTATTACAGAGTTGATGTCTGCATGTCCTGCTGGGGTAGGCTGCGAATCGCGAGGAAGTATTTCATTTCCGGCTGTATTTGCAAACCCTGTGGGAGGGGGGGGGAGGTATCTACTGCATTTTAATTATGTTTACGTGTGTACTGAGTAGCAGCCTGTGTAATGCGACCTTCCCTCGTTCAATGATCAAAGTTTAGACAGCGAAACGTGGATTTTTTTTCTCCCTTGTGGCCATGGTCTGTGAATTTAAAACTTTAATATCATGCAAATTCTGAAACTACAGTGTGACTAGTGGCTCGAAGCAGCGAGAGACGACATAATATTTGGAGCGGCGAGAGAGGGGGATTATAATGTCTGATTATGCTCACTGGGGGACAACACGCCACCTGCCACACACACACACACACACATACACACACACACACATATATATATATATACACACACACACACACTGGGAGAAAGGAGATGCTGCATAAATGCCTCCTAAGTGTGTGTGTGTGTGTGTGTGTGGAATAGGAGGGTGGTAGAAACAGTAACTCTGGTGGTGGTGAATATTTATTGTCATGTTACCTGTTGCTTAGTATTGTCTTCATGTTTTTTCTTTTAATGAACCTAATGACAAGTTTATTATTTTCTTCGATAATGTATACAGATGCAGCAAACCAAATTTAGCATTACTCTTTTCGCCTTATTTCGACATGGTGGAAAAAGCAAAGATATCAGTATCATTGAACACTCAGTAAAAAACACATATAAAAGAATAAAAAAGTTGAGTGGCCTTGTTACAGACTCAGAGAGGAGAACAAAGGACTAGTGTTGCTATTTTTATTTTTGAGAGAGAGAGAGAGAGAGAGAGAGAGAGAGAGAGAGAGAGAG
>JAGKTI010026344.1:0-13631 GCA_018397915.1 Birgus latro | reverse complement strand
GGACGCGTCAGAAATGGTACAAACCGCTGATGCTTTCTTTAGTGCATATGGGTACGAAAAACGTAAGCAACAGTCCTGGAACAGGACAGACTCTGCTAAATCTTGTAAGCAGTCCCAGACTGAAACCCAGCATCAAGGCCATTCTCAAAGTAATGGTCATGGTCCAAGCAAACCACAGAAGGACCAGTGGCAGAATACACAGAAACCAGACTGGAAGAAGTACAAGCAGTACCCTAACCAGCAGCAGTACCCTAAACAGCAGCAGTATCAGCCACGTAATCGCCAACCGGGACAACCTTTTCGACACCAGCCCCAGTGTATCGGAGGCAGGAGGCGAGTGCAGCAGCCTTTATTCCTCAACAAGCGCACGATGGTGCCGGTCCCGACAGCACAGCTCCTCCTTCACGGTTCACTAGTCCCCCTGAGACGGTGAACTCTCCTCCACAGGCCGTCAGTGCTCCTGCTCCCCAGAGGGTGAGTACAGCTCCTCATTCATCTAGTTCGGGTACGATCCCTAAGGCAAATACTCCTGTCACATTTGAAGTTATATGCCAGGCAGCCTTATCAATGGCTGGCCGCTTCCTCCACAGGCCCTCCCACAGGTAATAGTGCCTTCCTTGTTCAGCCAGGGTTTGTGGGAGGTGTTTCTGTTAATGTACTGAGAGACAATGGTTCCTCAGGTTGTACTGTCAGGCAGAGTCTTGTTCGTCCTGAAGATATACAGGCAGACAGATCCAAGCTCAGCTTATTGACGGATCAGTGAGATTGTTCCCTGAGGCACGTATCCAGGTAGCATCTCCCTTTTATACAGGTTCAACAGTTGCAGTTGTCATGCAAGAACCTTTGTTTGACCTCATAATAGGTAACATACCAGGTGCCAAGCATAGTTGCACCACAGATGTTACTACTCAGACTTCGGCTTCAAATTGTGTTGCCCCAGTGGCTATTGCATTGCCGCAAGATCTGATTTGCAGTCAAGATGTTGTCCAAGAGCAACAGACTGACCCGACCCTTGCTGTTGTGCGGAAGAAACAAAAGGGTAGAGTGACCAAGTATTCACGGGGTGGACGAGCCAGGTTCCTTCGCAGACAAGGACGGCTCTACCGTGAGTCGCGAACACCCGAGGGCGAGGTTCGATTGCAGTTTGTCGTTCCCGCAAACTACCGCCAAGCAGTGTTAGAATGGGGTCATTGCTCAGCAACAGGAGGTCATATGGGCAAAAGGAAAACCCAAGGCCGTATCCGTGCTGACTTTTTCTGGCCAGGAATGGGACAGGATATAGATAGTTTTGTGCACTCCTGCAATGTGTGTCGACGTACCACCATTCAGGAAAGTTTCCTTCCTGCGCCGTTTGAATCCACGCCCATAATCTCTGAGCCGTGTGAGAGAGGGCAGTGGTAACGTGAGTGTCTGTTGTACACTGGGTTTCCTAAGACTGCTGTTCTAAGAGATTTGAGCAATCCAAGAACTAGCTTGGTTCCCAGTCAGTACTATGCTGCTAAGACCTCACTTCTCCCTTGTTGGCCCCACAGGACATACTATGTCTGGGGTCTGTACATACATATGTATTGTAGCTTATAAGTGCACATTCTCGGCGATCCCAACTGGGGACACCGACGACAAGCCCTTATCAGTCGTAAGCGTAGGGCTTGTGCATATTGTATGTACCGTAGATTAAGGTAGGTTAAGGGGGAAGTCCGAGACCCCGCAGAGGCAATCTGAGGCTGAGTTTGAATTACCTTGTGGTGTATCTCGAGCCGTGGGCCTCCCCGAGGATTCCCGGAGATTACATAGAAGCCACATGAGTGTTCACACCCACGCAGGGTGTTAAAATGTGACCTGCCAAAGTTGCATNTAGATTAAGGTAGGTTAAGGGGGAAGTCCGAGACCCCGCAGAGGCAATCTGAGGCTGAGTTTGAATTACCTTGTGGTGTATCTCGAGCCGTGGGCCTCCCTGAGGATTCCCGGAGATTACATAGAAGCCACATGAGTGTTCACACCCACGCAGGGTGTTAAAATGTGACCTGCCAAAGTTGCATAGGGATTCTCGACTACCTTTACTAATTATAAGTGTGCAGTCACAGTGAACCCAACTGAGGACACCGATGACAAACGGGTAGCCGAGGTGACGAGCCCTTTGTAATGTTAAGTATAGCTATAAGTGTGCAGTCACGGTGAGCCCAACCGAGGACACCGATGACAGGCGGGTAGTCGTGGTACGATCCCAGCCGAGGGCACCGACGACGAGCCCTTTTTATTAGGCGTAAGTGTAGATTAGAAAAAGGCAACTATTAGGGAAATAACTGCGACATACCTACGAAATTTGTTATCAATTGACTTTCGGCTAAAAAGTACCTTCTTTTGTGTGTGTGTGGATTGATTGCTGGGTGGATGAAATTGTAATTTAGTGTAACCCTTGCATTGACACTATTGATACTCCACCTTGACTCATCCCCACAGGTACAGTCGTTGGGTGAAGAAGATGTCCAGGACCATTGATCGTCTGCTGTACCCTGGCACTTCATCTCTTCTGCCCTCGTCGCCTTTATTATTGCCTTAATATGTATTATTATTATTGCTTACACGTAGGTACAGTTACACTACAACTGTCACACCTACACCGTGTATCACATACACCACGCTACATAACAATTAGTTGTTAATGTAAATGTAGCGAATTTTTCGCTCAGTTGACCTGAGTGCAGGACTTCCACTGTCGTTTCGGAGTTTTTCCCTCAAGCTTGCTTTCCTTAACGTAAATACGAGGTTTTTACGCTCACAGGCGACACTGTTTTGCCTCCTGTAACAGGATAGTACACACACCACAGTGTGAATCTTGTGTGACTGAGTTAGGATGCATATATATATATATATACTGTATATATAGTGTCAAATTTTACTCTAGAGTAAAATTTGAAATTTTTAAGGGGCGTAATGTCACGAATTTTCTACATTGTAACGTTATGTTGGGTAAGTCGTGACATCGTCCCATAAATTTGAATTGTCTGTTGGCGTGGTAGCCGTTACACGCCGGCGCGCGCACCTCCCACACTCGTCGCGCTGCCGATTCAAATCAGAGCTCAGTCTGACTGTAGACACGGCGGGACGCGGGACGCCTTTCTAGGCTCAGTGCTTTCTTAGCGTTTTCAGATTTCAGCTTGTATTGGCATGTCTCCTGCAGCCCCACCCACTTTGGTGATCGTCACAGCAGCTCTGTTTCATCCATACCGATCAGTATTTTCTGGTTTTTTCCTAGGCTAAGCTTTTTGAAATATTTAGCCGTTATCTGAGTGTCTGAGCGAGTGAGTGCATTCCTTTACTTGATTTGAATTTCATGTAACGTAAATTCATTTTTTTGTAATTAATAAATTCACAGTTCTTTTCTTGAGCTTTGTTAAAGTTTATTAACTGTGTTTGATTACTCCACTCTATTATTTAATACAGTTTGCTACTCTGCGTTAGCACAACTTTTGAATTAAATCACGGCCGGTACTTAGGCCAGCTTTGACATCACTTTTTAAATCCGTTGTGCTAGCTAGGAGTTTGGCTCAGCCAAGAGCCTGTTATTATTATTATTATAATTTTTTTTGATTGTTGGAGGGGGGGAGAAGAAACTTTCTCGTAGGCCAACGGTACAATATTGCAGCCCAATAGAGCGTCTAGTTCTCTGCTGCGTGCCGTTGAGGAAGTTTGTAATTCTCGACCCTAGAGAATTGACATAGCACACTTAGCTATACATTGTATACCAATTATACAATATTTCATTATTTCTTGGGAATACTTAAATTTCCCCTGACATCTGGCGACACGCTAGAGTAAAACTCTCATTTTCCCCTGACACAAGAACCATCAAGCAGTGCATGAAAGAGGAATATGGCTGAGATTCAAGAAGAACTGCCCAACTACTTGTAAGACCTGTTTGCCAGGAATGTCCAGTATCGAGAGAAGCCACATATGGAGCAGTTGTGGGAGGGGGAATCTTGGTTCGGCATGCTGATGTGTGTTCCAAGGGAGATCTGAATCTGGGAAGTGTAGTTAGAGTTTAGTCGAGGACCTGAAGGACACTGGAAATGAAAGAGGGGCCCAGGGTAACGATGAATTTTCAGCACTGGTGATTTAGGTCTTCACCCAGTGGGATCTAGATAGCAGAGGTATATAGGTAAGATAAGGTGGTTAAGTCAGGGACAACACAGTTTTAAGGGAGGAGCGGTGTTATGCTGGTAGGATTAGCATCTATAAATTAAGCGTTGTGTTGTAGGATTAGGTTAATATTAGTATCTGGAGATGTTAGGGACATTCTGAAGATTTTGGCAAGTCTGTTTTGTTTACTCTCTTACCTTACAAATTTGTTCTTGTCATGCTTATTATCATTATGAATTGTTATTTTGCTTGCATTGTTGCATAAGAAAATGTGAGTGGGCTGCACTAGCAGTGGGAGCCGGTAGGGGGGACAAGATTTTAAAAGGACCCGTCCCGCTTGTTGGAAGGTAGCCGATAGTCTCTAGTGAGTGAGCATGCAGCATCCTGTGAGAGAGCTGATTTCGATTCAGTTCAATAAGTGTATGATAGTGAGTCAGTGACAGAGTTAGTGAATCAGAGCTAATCAGTGAAGGAAAAAGTAGTCATTCGGAGTCAGTAAGTGAGAAACAGTGAGTCAGTGGATGGACTGTGAAGGAGTAGTAGTGAGTGAAGGAGTGAGCTAACGTAGGAAAGAAAAGTCATTGTGTTTTGCAAGTGTACTTTAGCTGTGCTTAAAAGGAATATAAACCAGAAGTACTCAGCTGCCTCTGATTAACCAGTTGACCTGTGTACGCGTCCTTCTCTACATATCAATTGATCATAAGGTACAACAATTGGTGCCAGGAGTGTAGATACGTTTTAGAGATGGACACACATCGACAGACTGACAGAACTGTAGATGAATCTATGGCAGATATACTCGCAGTGTTGACAGCGCATCATGAAGAACAAAATTTTATGAAAAACAAAAGAAATATAAAAGCATAGCAAGAAGAACAAAACAAAGATATACTCACAGTGTTGAGAGCACATCATGCAGAACAAATGAAATATTGGAGAACAGAGGGCGAAGAACAAAAGATATATTACGAAGAAGAAAAGAAATTTCATGAAGAACTAAAGTAGTATTAATGAAAAGCAAAACAGCTATTAAGAAGAACAAAAATATCAAGACACACAACAAGAATTCGCATGCAGTAAGGTATGAAGAATGACTGACCATGGAAGAGAAGTGAGGGAAGAAGGTCCCTGTGTTGTGGAGGAAAAAGTGAGAAGTGAAAACAGGATCTAAGGCTTTCAACAGTGTTTGGTTGAGGGTCAGACACTGGGGTACCACTGCATCATCGGTTTGGACTGCCCAGTGGCCCGCTGCTGCCTGCTTGACTTCAATTTGATGCAAACGTGGCTAGGAGGAAGGAGTATTCCGCTGAAGACCATGGAGCATGGAAGTCTTCTAGTAATAACTAGATGGACAACATAGATCCCCCATGAGTCAGAGATGCTGCTGTTCTGCAAGACCTATGACATGCTGCACACTGCCCTGGATTGGTGGAACACAGGAGCCATGGCATGATTAAAGAGGGAGTGATGGTAGGCAGGAAATTAGTTGCCCCTAAAGCAGAAGTACTCACTGTCACAGCCATTTTTTACTTCATCCTAGGAGGATACATCAGGTCACTTATGTGGACATGTGCCAAATGTCAATCGAGAGCCACCACGCAAGAGAGCATGACTGAGCTCCAGGAAGAACTACCTGACTACTCATAGGATCTGTATGCCAGAAGTGGCCAGTATCTGCAGATGCCATAGATGGAGCAGTTGTAGGGGTTGGGGGAGCTTTTGGTGGGGTGCGCTAATGCATTTTCCTTAGGAGACATGGACCTTTGAAGTGCACATGGAGTGGAGCCGAGAACTTGCTGTACACTGAAGATGAAAGAGTAACCAGGGGAGTGATGGAGTTGACGGCACTGGCTACTCAGTTCTTCAGGCTATGGGACTGAGAAAGCAGAAGAGACTGATATGACCCACTAGTCTGAAAGGTTATGTTATATATTCTTGTACATAGATAAGATTATACATGTATATAGATTGTGTCAGGGACGACACAGTTATCCTGGTAGGATCAGGGTAGTGATTTATATCTGGAGATGTGAGAAACATTCTAGAGATTTCAACGTGTTTTTTTATTTACTTTCTCTCTTACCTTAGGAATTAATTTGTGTCATTATTTTACTGTGCTCTGTTAATATACAGTACATGGTTTATTGCATAAGAAAATGTGAGATGTCTACTAGGCTCTAGAACGTTCTGGGCAGCACTAAAGGTGGGAGCCGGTGCTGGGATATATAAAAAATGACGCACTCCACTTGCTGACAGTAAAAAACTCCCAATTTAAACTCCCATTTTACTGAGTCAAACGTCATCTTGAGAACCACATAGGGTGCAAGTATATCTTGTCGATACTCCAAGCCAAGCTTGAAGAGCTAGGATGCGGTCAACTGTAATTCCGTGATAGTTACCACTGAAATGCTAGTCTCCTTTCCCCTTCCACACAGGGGTGAACAAACCCTTCGTCCAGTCAGAAGGAATGATACCAGTTTGCCAAATGGCTTCTATGATTGCATATAATGCCCGGATCATGGCTACGCCCCAGCTTTGAAAAGTCTTAGCCGGCTGCCAAAAATACCAACCGCTCTACCACTTTCTATCCTATCCACTGTCTTCTTGATATCCTCTAGAAGAGGCACGATATTATCAACTGATGGGGGAGCAATCCGTGGTTGTACTCAATTCAGTGAAAGCTCATCACTGGGAGGCTCAGCCAAATACATCTGCGCAGAGTTCTCAGCTCAGCGAGCTCTATCCTCACCCTCGCTCGACACAAGCTGTTCATCTGGTGCCCAAGCAGAGTTAACCTGAGAGGTGGGTCTGGAGTGGAGCTTCTTCAGTGCTTGGTAAGCAGGTCGAAGGGCATTAGCATGAAAACGGCCGTCCACCTTCTAAGAAGTTTCCCTAACATACCTCTCCTTGCCTTTTCTCAGCTAATTTGTGCTTGTCGAGACAGAAAACTGTGCTGCTGTCAATCCCCATGTAGTCTGGCAGTACAACTCTCCTCATTTGCGGCCAATGTCCCCAGTGAAATAAAACCTCTCCTTGATCCTGGGTTCTCTCCAATGCATTCATTAGCTACTGCCAGAGTAGCATGTTTAGAGGTATCCCTTTGTTCAACAGGCTCCTAAACAGTACTGACCACTTCAAACTGGTCTGCGACTACAACTACCACTGCATACTCATAAGCACACTCCTTATCCCTGAGTTCTAGAGAAGGAACTGTACTTGGTACCATCTTGAGCTGCTGTCAGTTTTGATTTATAACCTTTGATTGGCAACAACAGGTCTATGATCAGTAGCAAAGAACTCTTCACTGCCTGATATCCCTGCAGTTCTGAAGGATCCTCCAGCGAATACTAACAAGAATGTGGTCTATCTCCTTTGCAACCCCTCTATTATTGTTGTACCAAGGTCAGTTGTAAAGCCCTGGCCACTGGAACCATGATCCAGCGATTTTCTTCTTATGCGAAATCCAGAAATTAACAACTATTGGAGTTCCTAGTTCCAGAGCCATGGGGACCTACACATTCCTCGAAGCCCCCCCTGTCAGTGCCAGTAACAACACTGAAGTCACCCAGAACCAAGAGTGTATCCCGCTAGCGGCAATGTTCCACAAACAAGTCAAGTTTAGAGTAGAACGCTCCTTCTCATCAAGACCACTCATCTCAGCTGGAGCTTACATGGCAGTAGGTGAGATGAGGACGTGGAGTGCTTCATCCTCACTGGCATTACACACACATCAACTAGAGTAACCCTGTCTACAGATGAGGCAAAGTGAGCATCATTTGCCACAGAAGCGCCTCTAAGCTGGACACCATTGTCACAGTTAGAACAGTAGTATGTATAACCATTGCTATTGATTTCACCATGCTTGGGTCGCCTCACATCAGACAATGCTGCTATGCCAACCCCCAATCGCCCCAACTCTCGTGACAACAAAAGCAGCAACCATCATAATTAGTGCCAGCAAAACAGGGCCCCAGGACCCTCGCCAGGCTGGCACCCGAGAAGAAAACCCCTGGCAAAACTGGGTCAGGGTCAAGCAACCCATACTGACCATGACTGCTCTTCCTCTTAAGTCGTGCGAGGTGTAGTTTTTTCCAGGGAGGGGTTTCACACTCCTCCCAAACCTTCCAAGTCATGGGAGGGTTCACCACCAGCCTATGGGTAGCTGCGTGGGGTCCCTGACAAGGGCTATCCAGGTTTGATTCAGAGTTTTCCTTCCATGTTAACTATCAGCCAAGGCTAATGAGTTCCTCCCAAACTGCTAGATGACTATTGGTTTAAGTAGCTCATCCACCTATTGACAGGCCTTGTTTTTAGTCCTGCGGGGTGTCAAACAACTCTTCCACTGGTGTAGGCCAGTGGAGTTGACGGATTAATCGCCAGCGATCCGAATATGAGACAGTATTGGATTACCTGTTACCAGTAGCAGAACAGTGTTTGACCTGTTCTGCCACTGTTAACATGTAAACCAATTAACACTATAAATACCATCCACTTTACCTTGGCCTAAAATTGCCAACAATTCATGTATAATTAACAATATTTACTCCACCCAATTCATCTGGGTCTAATGTGGTTGTCACACCATCTTGAAGGAGATAATTTGTATGAACTCACACAGGAACATCTCACAACACTGGTAGTAAAGACTGATCAATACTTCCCGTTGTTATCTACAGAAAAAATTGACTGAGTTAGAGATGCCTTTCCAGATTTCAGCTGTTCAGATCTGACATTAAATGAAGAGGGGGAAGTGGCATGCATTTTGAGTGATAGCACCTTGAAAATGAAACATGAGGGTATGCCACTGAACTCTTGAACACACAAAGAGAAAGAATATTCATGCATCTCTTCAAGAGCATCATCTGTTCTTCTACAGTTCTCAGCGACATACTGTTGTAAACAGGGAGTTCCCGCTCTGACAAATATCAAAGTCCAGAAAAAAGAAAGCCTTTTTTGTGCTGATGAAGTAAGTGTTTGTTTGTCGTAAATTAACCATTATGTAAATGAGATTATAGCACAAAAACAAGCTCACACTTCTCACTGAATCTGTATATTTTGGGAATGAATCACGTTATGTTTGTAGCTGCAGTTTTTAATACTTTCTGAATGTCTTGTGATCATAAAATAATGTAGTTGTGTTCTGTGCTATGAATTAAGCATTGCTAGTAGTTGATTTTTTGCTTTTGAGAATATTTCTTATCAATAATAATTTGGTATGATGCAAGCAAGTGTTCATGTCGCAATTGCGGCCCATAGAAAAAAAAATGAGAACCAATATTACACTTCTCAACACACCCGCAAAGTGCCAGGTTGGGGAGATCTGGGTGGTGGTGAAACGGTGGTGAGGCATTGGCGCCGTAAAGTTACCGCGAAGGAGGCTGAGAACCATAATGCAGTGCTCATGTCACACGTGACCTGGCCATCTGACCCTTATCCTCACAGTCCGACACCTCAGAGGGCTCTCCCACGGCTTTAGAAGAGTGGGAAGTCCTTGGGCTATGGAGGGTCATCAGGGTCTCTCTCGAGTGGCAGGAAGGAACTGTGGGAGGAGATGGGGGGGAGGAGATGGGGGGGAGGGGCAGACTTGGCACGTTACACTACGTGGTGACTTCCTTCCATTGGCGTCGTCTCCTCATTCGACAACGATGATAATTATCACTATCAGTTCTCTCAAAATTACACTTTCCTTCAACCGCTTCCTTTGCATGTGTGAGGCTTGGCAGGGGTAGAGGTGGCAGGGGCCGGGTGCTACAAGCGAATCGAATGATGCGGAATTGGAGATCACCATTCCTCGTGCTTCTGTTTCCTGAGGTACACTGGGATTGCCATTCACTCGCCCCCTAAATGCATGAATCATGCACTGGTAAACTTAGAAAATGGGAATGAAATCAAACCATAGTTGGATACATAAAATGGCTATTTCCGTCATCGAAGGCACCCCAAACACCTGTTTTTGGCGGCTGCTACCGTCATCTGAACTTCAGGGGTTAAGGCAGGCAATAATTCTCTCCGATTAGGAGAGTATGTTTACCCCCCTGTTTGTTTGTTTGTTAGTTTGTCTGGTAGCAGGATTACTCAGAAACTAAAAGAGAGACTTGGACCAAATTTGTCTGGTAGATAGCCACAGTCCCAGGAAACAATCGATTACCTTTTCGGGACATGGGCCATCTACCCATCAAATTGGATTAAAATACCTCTTAGTTTTTGAGTAATCCTGCTAACAAACTAACAAACAAGTAAGCAGGGGTGAAAACCTACTCTACTTGTCAGAGTGATGAGAAAACCTAACCCATTATGAAGAGTGTTTTGGAAATTACGTTGCCCTTGTAGGAGAGATTCGCCCTCTAGTTATCTGCTGTCTAAATTATCTCTTGGAGAACGATCCACAAAGGTCGACGTTGTATCCAGATCCGCAACAATCTTTCAGGGTGAACAGGGACTAGAACACAAGCTGCAAACCTCAGTCTGACTTAGATGCTTTAAGTTGTAAACAGTATGTGGAAGCTAATCCACCACTCCCCCCCCCCACCACCATTGTCTCTCTTACCATCTATGACAGAACGAATGTCATGCCCAGGGTTTCACGCCGAAATCAGCCTTGTTGTCCTGTGCAAGAGTGTTAGTTTGAAGCTTAGCTATATGGCACGATAAATATTTTGCAATGGCAATGTTACTCATGCAGCCTAGAATACTTATGAACTACCACCTACAGATTTTTTCAACTTTCTCTCAGCCAAGAATAATGGGACTGCGTGGGCAAAATTTACATCTTACGAGTGTAGTAAGAGGCAAAAGATAGTTTACTGTTCCACTTTCCCCCATTACACATCATAACGAAGAGCATAATGAATGAGGACAAAAAACAGAAAAAGAAAATCTATTTGTAGGAACATTACCCAGCAGAGGAAAGGGAGGCTTACAGGCAGTGAAACATTAGGCAGATGATTACCCCTATGTTTACAATATATGTGAGTCCATAGAATTAGTTTTCTACACAAAACGGTATCACTGTGGTTCTTTGTGTTGGTGTGCGCAGGCCACATTAGTAAACATTCGGCGTTAGGTGATATTCCAAAATTTCAATACACCAGAGAAAAAAATCCACTTCGCGCCTCGAAATATCAGAGGCAAAGAAAAATCGAGGAATGCATTAGTCCGCTGGATAATGTGGCGAAAGTGAGAGAGAGGGGCCGGGGTAAGTTAGAGACTGTGGGCGAACACCATCATTCATGCCTCATGTCAGACCTGCCCACATTCACATCCACCTTACCTACAGAACATCACTGGCAACATGAAATCTTACTCACTTTCATGGATTTACTCATACTTTCACACCTCCATCCACAATCTCACCTTCATTCTAACTCACTTCCACAGTAACTTTCCTACCGAGCATCCCTTTCCCACTCCCTGTCCCACTCACCGGAAATAAGAATACACTCCCCACTCTCCCTCACACTCACACCCTCGGCGCGCGAGTGCAAGATAATGTATTGAGATATTGGAAGTGTAGGAAAAATCCATCAAAAACGATGCTGTTATCAACGTGCAAAGAATAAACGTTCCTGTTATACTGCCTTTATTAAAAAGTGTGTTAATAAATACATAACAAAATACAGATAGATAGATACGATAGTAGACAGTCAGATAAACAGATACGCAGATAGACAGCAAGGCATCAGATAGTCTTTGCTTGTAATATGAAGCCGAGATTTTAGTGCTACAGGTGATGAAACCAAGATTCCATGTTGTATTCTGAGAGAGAGGGTATTGAACCATAGCCCACAGTCACAGGGTGTGTAAAGGTTGTGCATATTACTCCTCCACCGCAGCCTCCCACCACACACAACCACAACGCAACACGACAATTTATTATTCAGTTTTGGTGATACCCGTCGAACATGATGGACTGGATGTAACTATCATTGACTTCAGTACGACGAACAATCGTAAATCGAGCAATGCCATTCATGAAACCGGTAGGATGATTTTTTTTTTTTTTTGCATCCTACTTCACATATCCCGATCACTGCAGTTTACTCATTTCAGGAGAGATTTCGAACTTGAGGTTTGTTATACAGGAGCCTTCATTAATCCTTTCATTTCATGAGATCTCCTAAGAGCTGAAGAAAAATAAAAATACATAATATGGTTCTGGAGGTAATCAGAACTAAGTACAGACAATGTCCTCTGACTGAAATGGTTAACATACCTAAAAACGTTCCAATGATGGAGCACATTCACCTACTTTCCTCAGTTTATAGGCAAAAAAATATTTCTCCATAATAGGTCTGTTTCTGCTCAACAGAATTGCTTGGAATAAATACGAATAAAATATTCCAGGCTGACCATGTCAGTAAGATAGTTTATTGTGGGTTAAACACGTTCAAAATTATAATATAGATGACAGCCACTACTTCATTAGTGTCATATCAAAGTAGTGTTTATCGACAATCTTTTTTTTTTTTTTACTTTCAGACGATTATATTGAGCTTTCCAGAGAGTTTTTGAACTCGAGCATTTAGATGTAATCTTCATTAATGTTCTGTCTACCGGGCGACTCTCCTGTACAAGCTTAAGTAACCTGATAGTAGCAAGAATAAGATACAGGGTTGATAAGCTGCTATTTTGTAACCATTGTCCATCTGAAGTTAGAAGCTGTCTCTCCTTTACAATCCAAGGGTTTAAGTTTTAAATATAGAGTTGTAACGGACATAATTATGAACGAGCAAAAATTTAAGAGTTCTAAATTCTTTCCAAAATATTGATCACTCTAGGACAAAATATTTTCACCAATTTCGTGGCTAGCTTATAGTTCTTGGCATTAGTATATTTCTAACTACTGCAAAAATTGTGTTGAATTAATGAGAGGAGAATAACTACATATGATTCACTCAATTAACAGCTTAAAACTATCTACATACATTCGGAAATATTTATACCATGGAGGAGAGTCGCAACTTACACCAGATTTGTTGAGGGCTAATACAGTATTTCTCCATAATCGGCGAGTTGTTGACGCGCCGTGAGAGTAATGGTGCCAGCCTGACATCCTGCCTGCATTTTTATTGCATCTTAGTGAATCACGAAAAAAAAAAAAAACGGCATTCAGTTCAAGTTTTTACTGCCTTTTGGTTATTGCTCTTAACGTCGATTTATTACAACGGTTAAACCTGTTTTTCTCTCTGCTTTGACCCGGGTGGCACTCATTACCCCTGAATCCGCTGACGTGTTTTTTCTTTATTTCCGCTACCAGACGACTTCATTCAAGTATGGAAAACTCCCTAAAGTAGGCTTAGGTTTTACATAATGGTACTGAACCACTTCCACAACTTAAGTACTAAGTTGTAATTGTATGAAAAAAATAAAAAATAAAAAAATAACTTAGAAATGCGGTCTTTGTCTACCAGTCAAATCAACCATCTAATCTGACTATATAAATATTTTTGCTTCTTTACAAGGAAGAAGGAACCACAGACCAGGAGCCCACA
>JAGKTI010026342.1:800-13632 GCA_018397915.1 Birgus latro | reverse complement strand
CAGTTCTGCATAGTTAACACCTTATATTTGGGTGATGTCCATGAGTGCTCACTCTTGCCTTCTGACGATTTTATTCAGCTTTGGATAGACTCTTCGAACTGGACTGATTCCATTTGTCCTTGATAAACCATTTCAGTAAGAGAGTCCTTTCCTAAACTGAATATAAGGGCCTGGCAGCGGCAAGAATAAACAAACAATACAGAAGTACTAGATAGATGCGGTAACATATGGGGCTTTGCAAAAATGAAGCATAATATAAGGCTTTGCATGACAAACACTTTACGTGTGAAAATCATTAGGGGGCGACTGACTCATCGGGCTGTTCCTAAAAACGCCCTGGTATATAGAGAGACCGTAAGTATAATCCAGATGGCTAAAGTATAAAATACTGTAATTTTGCGACGACATAAATCTAATCCTTTATTTTTGCTGACACCAAACGATTTATTTTTCATCCCTGAAGTTTCTTTCCTCCGCTAAAGGCTACAAATCAGTCTCCACTGAAACACATTTGCTCAAACCTAACAAAAACTCCTAAACCCCTTTGAGAACAATTGATAGTTAAATGTGGTTACACCAAGGAGACCCATTTCCACCTCACAGCTACGACATCAGAAGTCAGGGAATCACGATTTGGTATTCTAGGTGTGGAAGTGGCCCAGTTCTGCAGATGAAAAGAAACAGACTATAACTTTGTGGCGGTAACCAACCTTTACTTTGTTCTGTCAAGCACCAGACGGTTTTTGGGGGTTTGGAATGGCTTTGATTCATCAGATGGTTAACCCTTCAATGGCCACGATCGAATTAGATATACGCTCGCTTTATTTTGGCTATCCAGTGGCCATTTCATTAAACTGAGTGAAATCCTACGCAGCTATTAAGACTGTTTACTGATCTGACATTTTTATTTCTTGTACAGTGTTTTGTTTTTTTGTGTGTTTTTTCTGTTATCAGTCATAACCAACGAGAAGGTGCTGATGGTTTAGTATGATTATTTGCTCTAGACTGTTTACTGATCTGACATTTTTATTTCTTGTACAGTGTTTTGTTTTTTTTGTTTTTTCTGTTATCAGTCATAACCAACGAGAAGGTGCTCATGGTTTTGTATGATTATTTGCTCTAGTCTTTGGTGTCACATGAAGGTTTAAATACAAAGCGCCATCAGAGTTGAATTCTTACAAAATGGCACTCAGATACAACCGACTGGACATTCTTCCATTTAAAATTATTTTTGGATTCGTCAGCCTAGCCTGAGGCCTCACGCTTGTTATGGTGCAACAAAGGAGTTATAAATGTGCAGCAATTTTCTGTTAATTGTTTTGTAGTGTCTTATTATTGTGTGTTTTATGCCTATAGTTTGTTCTGTTTTCCTTTTCTGTTTGTATCCACCATCCTAGCAATTCCCTGACCAATTAATCGACTAAACTAACACATTTATACAACAATGCACTTATCCTCTGCTTCACCAAGACACTAATCTATTAATCCATTTATCCTACGCGTGACATTATAATCAGTCCATTTAATATTTTAATTAATAATCAACAAATGCAATATTCCATACATGCTGTAATCAAACAATTTATTGAGTCATTAATCGACTGTCAGTTAATTTAGTAAGAGATTCATCAAATAACCATCAGTCCTCGCACCTATCACACAGCTAGTGCGATAGTCCACCGGTGTAGTAATCAACTTATCTATTAGTTCATAAACCTCCCACTCAGATTATATATTAATCTGATAATTAACTATTCCATTAATCTACTGACCCATAAATCTATAAATTAACTAGTAATATACTCCATTAATCAAGTAATGAACTAATCTACTAATCCACAAATCCACGAAAACATTCTTCAGCTAATCAGATAACCTAAAAATCCACTAATCCCCTTGTGCGCTAATCACCTAACATTCACAGTCACGTAGAACACACACTTGGCTTAATAAAATCGTTCGTCCTTAGCCAGAATAAATATTAATGTTGTCTTGACCATCAGAGGTGTACCAGTGTAAACAGTCTTGACACGTACCCTTCAGTGTCATGTAAAAAGTATAATCTGAGGCTGGTTGCAATAAAATACGTGATTGGACTGCCACGACCATAAGAAAGCTAATTTACTTTTCCACTAATCATCTCAAACAGTAACCCACCTATCCTCAAGCCAGTAACCTAGACTTTCTTTAATCCAGTAACTAACACTTTTGCAAATCCAGTCATCAACAGTAACCAAGGCTTTTTGTAATCTTGTAATACACACTTTCTTCAATTCCATAATCCAATCATTCTCTAATCCAGCAGTCCACTCATTCTTTAATCCAGTAATCCAGTCATACATTCTCTAATCCTGTAACCCATTAATCCAGTCTCTAATCCAGTGCTCGAGTAATCCATTTGTGCCTTTACCCAGAAACACAGTGATGTTTCTTTCCTTATCAGGCCAGTTTTCTTTCTTTTTCCATTACATTCTTACCTACACATTTCCCGCGAATTTTTCCTTTACTGAAAGTTTTTCGTTCTTTCGCTGTTCTTCTCTTTGCGTTTGTATTTTGAGCCTGTTTTTTTAATGATCATTTTGTCTGTATTCTATGTTTTTATGATGGTTTCTTTATATATTTATGACTGATATTTTTCGTGTCTTCTGTTCAACTTTGCCTTTTTTGGTATTTAATTTTTTACGATTTTCTTTCTGTTTTATCTGTTTTTGTGTCTTCTGTTTTTCTCTCTGTTCAGTTTCGTATCGTTTTCTCTTTTGTATTTACGTTTTGTTTCATTATTATTAATAGTGTTTTATTTTGTTTTATTGTATCCCCCCCCACTGTCTTTGTCGTAGTTTGTATCTCATTATTATTTTTTTTTTTTTCACTGATTTGTTGGTAGCAAGAACAGAATTTGATAGACGTCATGGTGCTGAAGAGGCTTATGGTGGCCGTTTCTTATCCACTTCATAACAGGTACCATTACAGTGACAAACTTGCACCCAGTCAGAGAGTGCATACCTCCACCAACGTAAAAAAAAAATATATGATTTATCCTACATCCGAATCAAGACCCACCTCTAAATCGAATAAACTTTTCCTTGACCCACTGGCCACACATCGACATGATTTTACTGAAACCCGACAACAATTCTTTGAGGTATCTTGCACACAAACAGACACGGGTGAATACTTAACTTCTGTTCAATTTCGGTGGCGGAGGCGATAAATTATGTCTGCCTCCCACCTCCCTCTAATGCAGGAATTCCCAACACATATTTCAGTTAAGGTGTCATTGATATTTTAGGAGATAATGCCATTCTGGTTACACTCATAGTTACTGGTACGTGAATGAGTGTGAATGAAGGATAAATGAACTCATGAGCCGACTGGTAACTGATATCGTCATTAAGATTCATTCTGACACATGCCTTTACTCTTTACTCGGTAGAAAGCCTGCACTCAAGAATTTGATTTGGATATATGTATATTGTGTCACAGGCAGTGCATAAATAACTCCTATTGTAAAGGACGAAAGTTATCCGTGAAGTTCAATGCGCATTCTTGATTCCATCCCTCTACCTCCCTTGTGGGATGGAAGCCAGTGGAGTGAAAGTTAACACTGGTAAAAGCAGGATCAAGGTTAGTAGGTGTGTGGGTGGTACTGTCACGGAATCCGGTGCGTGGCCTTGTGTAATGCATAAAAGGACAGTCGAGAGGAATTTTGTGTACAGCTTGACTGGATGGGACCGCAAGAGATGTAGTAGTGATAAAGATAGAATGTGAGATGAGACATTTTCAGTGCGTGGTGTGTCGGGGAGATTGCGATGTTGAGGATAGCATGGGAAAGTTGCTTAGGGTGACAGTTAAATGGAATGTGTGAAGAAATCCAGTGTTGCCTGGGAAGTATGCTACGTGGATGAAAAAACCGTAAGGAGTTATTAGCTCTCCGGACTAAGGAGGGACTCATCAGTCATGCTAACATAATTTTTTACAAAACATGTGTGAGACGTGTTATGCTGTAAGGCAGTGGGACTTGGCTACTGAAAAAATGAGGATACAAATATAATGTTACGCCCTGAAATTTGAGTACTGAACTGGTTTAGTAAGGTATCACTGAATTAAAAAACTGAGAAGAAATTTTTGGCATGAGAGATAATAGAGAGGTAATGCGAACCGCGAGGTATTATTTCGCTATATAAAGAGGGAGGGGAAGGTTGAGTGATTCAGAAAAGCCAGAGATATGAATGTGGAGGGAAGACCGCACAGAGGCAGGCCAAGGAAGACGTGAGATGAATCTGCATGGTGACCTCCACGGCTCTCACTCCCAAAGTCTATAATAGCTCCGAAACGACATGAACTTCCTGCGTAAGTGCTGCCCTAGAAAAAGTACGGGAAAAGAAAACATGATTTTTAATGCGTATTCATTATAAAACCATGTATTTTCTCACTACATAAGAATATATAACAAGACAAAGAGCATCACTAATAGCTTCATCCATTCCATTTATACTGTATAGAGAAAGAATCAATTATTTACGAGTAAGACAGAGAGGCAAATCCCTAGAGTCTCACCCTTTATAAATTCTGGTTTGGGTTAAGGTGTATGCTGTGCACAGTTCACTGCCTAAGGCCAGTCCCCCCTGTGTGGGGTGGTCATCGGTGGTCCCACCCTGCCTAAAGCGTGGCGGGGGAGCACATCCAGCTTTATGCAAAATTTTATGGTTGCCCTCGGGGGTCCCACCCTCTCTGAAACCTGGTCCGGGGGAGATTTACCATTCCGCAAAATTTCGTGTTCCTAGCCCTCCTCCCGTCAGGCCTAGACAGTATTCTTCAAGAGTGTACAGTAACTCAGTGAGTGCGTGAGTGAGGGAGGGAGGTGGACACATTTAGCCATCCGTGTCGGTATGGGGAAAAAATCTCATCAGAAACTAAACCCGGAACTCTTGCACATTTTTGGAAACACATTACATTACCGCTGTGTCTTCCAAGTGTTTAGTACCCTGGCCTTATGTACATGTGTGTGTGTGTGTGTGTGTGTGTGTGTGTGTGTGTGTGTGTGTGTGTGTGTGTGTGTGTGTGTGTGTGTGTGTGTGTGTGTGTGTGTGTGTACGGAATAAAGAAATAAGCATGACAATGTCGTGAATTAATATATGCATATATAGAGCAAACTGATTAATAAACTACTCACATAAAAAGATGTACTGTATATAATACCAGCTGGTGTATCATAGCCGATCAGTAATGTATATTTTGTTGTTTTGGAATATGGGGAAGCTATGAGTTTGTTTTATGCTATGCGATTATTGTTTTTATACTTCTGTACTTAGTGCAAATGAATGCGATTTTGTTAATGCTGGTCATGAAAATTTAGTGTTCATGATTCCTGACCCTCACTTGGAGGCAGCACGTTTAGTGAGTTTGCCGATGGTGCCGTATTTTGACAGACTTCAGGAATATGTCTCTGGGACTGGGGTCTGAGAAGCCAGTGACTCAAGACCGCGACACAAACCTGCCTTCACGTAAAAAGACCTTAAAAAGACCTTATAGCTGATGCGTTTTGGTAGCACAAGAGGACATCAAATCATTCTTGTATTTTTATATGTTATAGCTTGCAACATTCAAGTACTGCACGATGATATTTCAATCCTGTGAGAGGCGAGTTCTGAGTCGCGTCTAAGTTTGTGTGGATTACTGTCTTGGCCATGTCGGGGAGAAGGGGGGGGGATTTATGGACGTTATCTAATTCAGGGCAAAAATTAATCAGTAGAAAAATACATTCGTCTGTACAAGGTTGCGAGTTTTAATCTGCCGGGCTGGTCGTAGTTGATTTGCAGGCAGTAGAAGGTCCTGCCTCGTATTCTCTTCGGTTATGGAAGTTCCGTAACACCTATTCCTAAGCGATTTATTTTGCTTATTACACGTTGGCGTCCTCTTCTATGTTACTTAAATAATCTTAGTATCACCATACTCCGCATAAATAACGTACAAAACGATATTAGCCAGCAGTATCCAAAAATTAATCGGTAAGGAAGAGGTGTTAAGGAGCTTCCTTATGTGACGAGAATACGAACCCTGGTGTGCGTGTGTGGATGAAAAATGAATACAGAGAACACAAAATGAATGAAGTGAATAAAAGCAGATAATTACAAGAACATTCACGTGTTAACAAGGTCAGTGATCTCTTAAAGGTAATGTAGCGTAACACATTTTCTTTCCGGCAATGAGCTATGGATACAGTAGTTATGTCACGTCCGTGTATACAAATGGCATAACCAAAACGTACTGTACAACTAGTGGTTCAAAAATCGTAAAGGGAGCAAATCCTTCACTCTTGCTGCTTGGATCACCTCTTTTCGTATTGCTTCATTTTCACTCACACTCATCCAGACTCTCGCTCATTTAACATTCTCAGGTCCTTAGTGTTTACTCACAAATAAGTAAAGACGTTTGGCGTTAACAGAAGGAAGATACTAGAGTTGTCTCGACCGTGAAGGGATTATTAGTTTCTCAACAGAATAAAATCATTTGGTTAACCCATAATGCAATACTAGAATTATTCCGGGCATGAGAAAGTTAGCATCACAGTTTCCTCATCTTATACACTAACAGGTTTTTCGCTTCATTTCTCGTTCAAATTTACACTCACACATCGTCTCTCCCAGGTTTGTTTTTTCCCCCCCACGACTCCAATCCTTAATTAACTCCTTGAATCTGGGTGACGTTCTATTTTGGTTAATTTTACTGCTGTCACAAGATTTGATTTAAATTAGGAATGGCCTCACGGAAGGAATATCAAAGCTGTATGTACCCTCTCCAGGTCTGCTTTGAGGGTCTGTCCTAAGTGGAATAAAATCGTCAGAAGATCATACAAAGAAAAAAAGAAATGTTCCCTCAGGTGTTGAAGAGGAACACCTTCATTTGCTGACATAGATATAACTGAACAATTCCTCCTCCCAGTTGTACAAGCGTCCGTCAACTCTCTCCCTATCCCTCGAAAGGAGGATGGTGGACTGTAGCACCAAGGCAACTTCACCCATTTCAGAAGGGTCTAGGGCTGCAGCTGCTACTCCTACTACGGCTTCCACACTTTTTGTTATAAAATTCCTCACTTTTCCATTTTATTCATTCACATTCAGTTTCACAGCCTCTTGCCATTAATTTTGAATCAAGTCTTCCAGATCCTATATATATATATACACTGGAATGCATTTTCAGCCATACATTCACAGGCTAACTCTCACACACATTCATTTTTAATTTTATATAGTATTTATTTCAAATTTGCAGAGCTACGCCTTCGTTCAGTCATTCACTGAGGCCCACACCCTTCTTCTCACTCTCACCTAATGTCGGGTCGTCATTAATTTTGCAGTATTTTCTCTCCTAAAGGTGCTGGAGAGGGAAGCCTTCCCGTGGTGGCACTGATTTGACCGGTTGGCTCTGCTACCCTGTTATACAAACGTCCCTACATTACCTCCCTGTCCCCTTAAAAGAAGTTGTGTGGTGGATTTAAGGAGGAAGGCCACTTCAGCCTTCAGTCCATCGGGTTCACTTTCAGATAAGCCTAGGGTTGCAAGGACTATTACACGCTCCTTCAGTCTCACATTCACCGTTCCTGCCGAGCTGACTTCCTTTATCCATTCTGAAAGCCCCGAATCTTTCTCACGTCCATATCAGGCTATTCTCGCGGCTGCAGGATAATTTTCTCAACTTATAAAATGCCTCTCTCTCTCTCTCAAAAAAAAAAAAAAAAAAAAGGAGTTTCTTAAGATAGTATTTAGTCCCTTTCGTTCAAAAAGTCCATTTAAAGGTAATTAGAATAGTCAGGAAATGGCAAGAAAAATATTAATAAGGCGTCCCCTGGCTCAAAGGATTAATTTAGCCACCTAATTAATTTTAATCTCAATCCCGTGACACCATTTTCAGATTATTCTTGATTTTATTCACTTTAGGACTTACTTTTTGGTGCTGGGGGAGTTCAATACAGCTTTCGTTTGCCGCAGCAGTACGAGATCCATTTAACTTCTTCAGTACGATCGTCTCCTAGAAACAAGAATCAACCAGAAAAAAAGAAATCAGTCGGGTACACTGACTTAAACACCACAGCTTCGACACTATGCTGTACATTGGCACTCTCCGTATTTCAGCCGTTCATTTACTCTATTACCCATTCACTCTACGTCATTCATTTTACATTACATCTTCCTTCATTCAGTCTCACTCTCACCGCATCCCCCAAGCTGCATTTATTAGGTCCACTACGTAATTAAATCTTTCTTTAATCTGGGTGTTTTCTTAGTAGTTTTTCCTTGCTGTTACCAGACTATTTTTTCCTTCTTAGAAAAAAAGCATTGCGCATAAAGAAGGCCATCCTTAACCCCTCCTGTTAGGAAGGTCTGTTGTAAGCTGAATAAAATCGTCTGAAACAGCAAGAACCAAACGAAGAAGCTGTCTCCGGGTTCACTTGGTAAAAATCAAACATTTCTTCCTTTTTGTTATGTACTCGGTAGTTATTTTTCATCCATTTATTTATTTATACATGCATCTTCCCACCATTTATTTTATATCACATCATTCATACTCTAAATTTACATACTCACACCTCTTCATTATCTAATTCATTCATTCATTCTGACACCCAGCCTCCCCTTGTCTCACTCACAGCCTTAGTTCATTTTGCACTACATACTCCTCATCTTTCCATTTCACTGACACACTTATTCATTCATTCATTTTCACTGCCACTCATACAAGCCGTCATTCATTAAACACGTCTTCATTTCATTCACACTGACACCCACACACCCCCTCCTCTTCTCCAAGTCCCTTTTCATGGGTACACTTCTTAATTAAGTCCCCTCTATTATTCCGGGATAAGGTGGAGCGGCATAAGAGAGAGAGGGAGGGGTGAATTGGAGAAAGGGTAGCCAGATGGGAGACGATGGGGTGACGTGGAGGCGATTCTTTTGTGGCCTACTCTTACGGGACTGGAGCGTTTGATGATAGACAGACAGATAAATAGATAGAGAGATTAATCCCACCTATTTTCTGTGACCCCAGTGTAGGGTTCGTCCTCCGCCCCAGTCCACTCTACCCTGCATTGCCATGGCGTCTCCACCTCTTCACACACCACCGGATATTACGGCTGCTATTTATTTCCCCGGCGACTTTTTCGTTCCCAGCACTTGTGAGGCAATTGTAGGAGAGAAGAGCAATTACCACACCGGGCAGGAATGTCTAGTGCTCGTGGGAGGGAGTGGAAAACGTCCTCATTGTGTATTATTTTCCAGAGAAACCAACCATCCTCTCATTCTTCCCTTCGTCTTGACATATACATAACAGCGACACGCCTTCACCGTCTTCTTGTTAATTCAGAAAGAGCTAAATTTAATCCCAAACATAAATAATAAAAAAAATTATGATGGTAGTCAGAGAAGAGCTGTAAAACTCGACCTGGCATGATTGGAAGCACAGATGGACCTAAATTAGTCTAAATGATGCTGCATTCACCAAGTTACTCTTAATCGACCTAAACTGACCTCAATGAACTTGAAGCCATTTGAGTGTTCTGGCTCGGATCGGACCTTACATGGCCTGGATGGCTCTAACTGGACCCGAACAGATGTGAAAATCCTAAATGTACCTGAAACGACATAATTTCAGCAGTGGATTAGTTTGTCCCTATGTTGTTCGGATAAGGAAGTTGGTATATTAATAAAGAAAACCTTCACCAGTCACCCCTCCTTCTTGAACCGTGCTTTATGGGTACTACCTCCCGCCCCCCCTTTCCAGGCTCCACAAGTGTTGAGTTACAGCTTGACACATGGAATTATCTTCGGACATTCAAGTATTTTCCATTTCCTCTGACGCATCCAGGAATGGTCCCGCTCTCGGGAAGGTCAATGAGAGCTAAAGCTACTATAAGTTACGCAGCTAAAAAGCAAGTCTGTAGGAAATGACCTTCCAGAGGAACCTGGGTGTGACAGCCTATCTGGGACACCTCTAAAACACCATGGAGAAAACAGGCATACATCTTGACCAAATCCAGGTCAGAATGATTCATCAGACAGTCCAATGGCTAGACAACTGAACCAAAGTTAGCCTGATGACATTAAATAGTCTGGTTATGAAAATATTCTGCTCTTCCAGAGCAAGCTTTCCTGTAAAGAGCCAGCAGCAACCTTACTGGCAGTCATTCACCTCTTGTCTTGAGTCATCTCAGAATCGTCCATCAGTCAGCCTATCAAGCAATCCACCGCTGTTAGAATGGATATTTCACTGTAGGGTTAATTATTTCTGTGATTATGTGTATGGATGAATCGTTTTCTTCTTAATATGTGTTACTGATTGCTGAACCTGGTACTAAACACAGGTCTACGAGTACTTGCACATTCTTATCGAATCAAGGCATACTATACTCCCCTGTCAGTCCTTCTCATAGTCTGTCAAACCCCAGCTTACAAATTCTTTACTGCTAATACTCAGTCCCTCTCACCAAAATCTTCCACACACACTCACGTTTCAATTCTGCCATACTCATAGTTTTATTCAGTTAAACATCAAACTATTCCATTCAGGCCAGAAAGGATCTCGTAGTGAAAGGGTTAGTTTAAGCTGTATCAAAACCCTCCAGTTCGGAAGGTCTCCCCTCAGCAAAACATAATCTCTTCAGTGTAACAAGAACACAACAGACATGACACCCTCTGGCAGTAAGGGTTGACTCCCACTCAAGTCCTTCCCCTTTATCTGATCATCTCTCACTACCATTTCCATTTGTACTGATTATTCCTCGCATCTCGTTGTCTGACTTCTTTCTAATCCACATCAACCTTGCCCCCTACTCTCATGACCTCACAAATCCTGTCTCATCAGTACTGCAATCTCTTTTAAGCATATTAGATTATCGTTCCCTTTCCATCCCGAAAATGTTTTCTCTCATTGTCATCAGATCCGTTTCATTCAGATCCATTAGATCCAATATTCTCTCTCTATAATCAGATGCTTTAATCCCGAGACGAGGGGCCAAGAACAAATTGCCTCCATGTCACCTTGTCATTCTCCATCAGACGCTCATCCCTTCAATTGATACCGCCTTCATTAATAATATTTACCTCTCCACTCCACCCCTCCGCCTCAGCTCCAGTCTCTTCCTCCACTATCCCTCTCCACTTCTCTTACATAGACTCTTCTAGTTAATCTCTCACTCGCTATTCTCACAGCATACCAAACCACAACAGTGTACCTCTAACACTCACCAGCACATCCACATTAACATCACAACTCTCCCGAAATTCAGTTTGTCTCTCGTTCTCTCCACGTCACTCCACACACTCCATTCATACGGGTGTAATTCATTCTCACTTTCGCAAAACACATCCCAAAACATCTCTTCTATCTTTCAACCTCAGCTTCACTTGGCTCACTGTCGTTCTACCTAGTGTCCTTACATAAAACACCTCACTCATTTCGTTCCTCATTTGCCCTCATCATCCATGCATATTCACGCATTCCACCATAAAGATAATATTCTCATCGACTTGGGTAGCTCACCAGCCTATTTTCCCTCGCTGCTCTTTTTGCCTATCATCAATACTAGCATCAATACCCGTCTCCGGTCACACTCCATTAGGATCATCGTCCACCCACCCACCCATTTTCCCTCCACGGACCCATTTTCCCCATGGACCTATTTTCCCTCATGGACCTGTTTCCCCATGGACCTATTTTCCCTCATGGACCGGTTTCCCCATGGACCTATTTTTCCCTATGGACCTGTTTCCCCCATGGGCCTATTTTTCTCTATGGACCTATTTTTCCCTATGGACCTATTTTTCTCTATGGACCTATTTTTCTCTATGGACCTACTTTTCTCTATGGACCTATTTTCCCCATGGACCTATTTTTCCTCATGGACCTATTTTTCCCATGGACCCATTTTTCCCCATGGACCTATTTTCCCCTAGGGACCTATTTTTCCCTAGGGACCTATTTTCACTATGGACCTATTTTCCCCATGGACCTATTTTTTCCATGGACCTATTTTCCCTATGGACCTATTTCCTGGCATGGGTATACAGTATATTTCCCCATAGACATACTTCCCCCATAAGCCTATATTCCCCTCTGGACACACACTTCCCAATGAATGTATTTTCCCTCCAGTGGCATATCATCTCCACGTATCTATTTCTTCAAGTAAATATTTCCCCTCCAAAGACCAATTTTCCTCCACAGACCCATTTTATTTTTCTGGGGAAACACCAAACCCCCCACATGGATCTCTTCTCCTATGGACCCCTTTCATCCATGGGCATTTGTACCCACTGAGCCTATTTTTACCACTTAGGCCAGTCAAAGAAAAAAAAAAAAAAAAAATGTCTTTCCCCCATGGACGAATTTTTCCATATGGACCTGTTTCATCCATGGATTTATCTACCTCAATGACCTCTTGCCAATACACGTGTTTTCATTCATCCACCCACCCAGCCACAAAGCCCACCCACCCTCCCCACCCTATCTATTCAACCCACCCTGAGCACCCCACCCACCCTCCCCACCCTATCTATTCAACCCACCCTGACCAACCCACCCACCAACCCACTCACTCCACCCAGCTGTTCAATCACTCATATTACCTGCCAACCCACCTGTTTATTCTGCCCACCCCATCAACTCTGCCCACCTCACTCACTCCCCACCAACCTACCCCCTCCACCGCCCCCTTTCATTTTATCCAGCCTTCCACCTTGCCCTTCACTCTGCCTAACGCACCCAACTCACTCACCCCATCTACTCCACCATTCCATCCACCTCACCCATCCCGTCCACTCCTTGCCCAAGCCACCCA
>JAGKTI010026341.1:0-13632 GCA_018397915.1 Birgus latro | reverse complement strand
AAAATGAGTCAGATGAGGAAAAAGAGACATGAATCAGAGGAAAAAAACGTGGGTGGACGAGGTTCAGGGGTATGACAGTGGATTTGGGGCAAGGGGCAGGGGTGAGGGATGGGATGGGGAGGGGGGAAGGTGAGGGAGGGGGGTAGAATGGGCAGGGAGGGAGAGGGAAGGTGAGAAAGGGGAGTGGGGAAAGGTAGCTAGGGGTAGGGAGGTGAGGAAGGGGGTTGGGATGGGTAGGGAAGATGAGGGAGGGTGAGGGGGAGGAAAGGGATGGGGGGTGGGGAAGGGAGAGAGGTCAGGGAGGAAGCTGAAAGAGATGTAGGGCAGGAAAGGCGGGGGCGAGATGGAAAGAGGGAAAAGGGGAGGAAGGGGAGGAAAGAATGGCAAAGGAAGAGGGAAAGACAAATAAATGAGAGGGTAAAGAGTGGAAGAGGGAGGAGAAGAGTTAAAGGAAAGAGTAAAAATAAGAAAGAGGGTGGGGTGCGCTGGAAGAGGGGAAAAGAGGGGAAGAGGGAGGGGGAGGGGATGGAAAGGAAGAGGAAAGTGGAAAGAAAAGGGGAGGAAGGAAAAAGATTTTTTTTTTTTTAATAAGAAAGAATCGGTGGCCAAAAACTATAAAAAAAATAAAGAAAAAAAGTGGGATAGAAAGGAAAAATGGGATTGAAAGGGAGGGAGAGGAAATGAAAGGGTAGGGAGAGGAGGTGAGGGGAGAGAAGATGCGAGGGGAGAGAAGAAACGGGAGGGAGGTTGAGCGTACAAAGGAATACAAACGAGTACAAGCGAATGCAAAAACAACAGCAGAGTTACTGGTCCTGTCGAAGGCTGAGTGAGAAAGATGGGTGCAAAGGGAAAGAAGAGGGGGTGAGAGGGCAGGAAAGAGGGAAGGGGGAGGGGAGAAGAAGGGAGGGGGAGTGAGAGTGAAAAGAAGGGTAAGAAAGGTGGGAAGAAGGCTGACTGGGTATGGAAGGGGGGAGGGGAGGGGAAGGAAAGGGGAGGGGGTTGAAACACCTGGCGGCGGTGGGTGGAGGTGGGAGGGGCAGGTAAGTATATATATCTCAGATTCCCGGTCCTTCCAACACACATCCTCACACCCTCAACTGGCAACATGTTCTCGGTAAGCACCTGAGGGACACACCTGAGGGAAGGAACTGAAGGAAGCAGGTGATGGAAGGAGGAGAAGGAAGTAGGTGGAGGAACTAGGTGAAGGAAGGAGGTTACCTGGGGGAGGAGAGGAATTAGCTTTCAACTGCATCTTGTCAATCTTCTTATCAATTGCCAGGATATTTTAGATTATAAGAGAGATCTGGAGGAGGAGCACACCTTCCATACTCCCTTTTGGCTAATTACAAAGGTCTTAATACATCTTAGGAGAGACCCTCGGGCGGAAGGGGCTTGGGGAAGGAGAGGAAGGACAGAGAGGACAAGGAGGACAAGGAGGAAATTAAAGAAAATAAGGGAGGATGTCTTTGGGTGGAAAGGGGGGGGGTTCTTCATCCCTCGCTATCTTTGTCTTTAACTTATAGAAACAGATATCATAATCATAGGCTCGTATTCCCTAACACCTCTTCTTTAGCTACTTATTTTTGGATATAACAGGTTCATATCCATTTGTACGTTATTTATATAGAGTATGGCGATATTGGACGGACTTACATAACACAAAGGAGGACAGTAAGGTGTAACAGGCAAAATAAATCGCTAAGGAAGACGTGTTAGGAAGCTTTCTTGAGAGACGGAAATACAGGCCATTGTCTTCTCTGTAACAGTCTTAGAAGGAGCATTGTGTCTGTTGCTTCTTTACTTTTCCTTGCACTCCTTGTAAGAAAATTGTTCAGGAAAAGGGTGAAGTGGAGGAGGTGACGGGAAAGAAGCATTATATCTGAAGATGCTTGCTGTCCTTTGCACTCCTTGAAAGAAATAGTTAAGGAGAAAAGGTGAAGCGGAAGAGGTGAAGGAAGGGAACGATAAGACTGAGCTTCACGGATCAGCCACTTCAAAATTACACCATCCTGCTCTCCCTGTCTTTATTTTCATTGACTTTCACTCTGTTAGCTTTCACTGTTACATATATTTATCCACACTTTCTTTCCATTTCGTCTATCTTTGTTTCGTTCACTCGTGCTCCGTCATCTAAGTTTGCTCTAGTTCTCTGTCTGTTCATCTCTCCACGCCCTAATCCCGGAGTTCATTCGAAGCAGCTGTCATGGTAAAGTCACAGAATTATCTCCTCATTTTCAACTTCTCGCCGTCCCGTTTTCTCTCGTGTTTTATTCTAGAACGCCAGATGAAGTTTTTTTGTTTTTTTTTTCCCCAGGCTGAGTGAGTTGCTGGAGCCTGAGTGTCATTTATTTAGAATTAGTTCAGCTTTTCATTTCATCACAGTTTGGAGTCATTTTCTGCTTTACTCGACTTTATGTTGTCATTGAATTTAAAAACACACTCCGAGTCTCTTTGGTGTGATAGCGTTTTCTATTTCGTCTTGCCACAGCCAGACCATTCTATTCTGCGTAGAGATATAGAGTAGGAATCATCTCCGTTAATTAGAAAGTACGATTCTCTCTCTCTCTCTCTCTCTCTCTCTCTCTCTCTCGGCGAGTTTGTTAATGGCACATCTTTCCTGGTGAATGCAAGTAACACACGCACACTTACTTTTCACGAGTGGAAGGACAAATCCCATAATTACTGACAGGCATTTAGCACCTGCCTATGATAATCGTCTTTGATAACCCACATACAGAATGAAATCACCAGTGCTAGAGAGATTTAACATTCTTACTAATTTATATTTTGATATGTACAGAGAAGTACTTTGCAACCGTGACTCATCTGCTGTTTCAAATTCCTCGTGGAAATGACGCGGAAGGAAATGATTACACCCACAGCTTAAAGAATTATTTATGTCATGGACTGATGACTTATATACCTGGTGATGCTGTGGTGATAATTTGCTCCTGCTGATAAAGATGGCCATGGGCGGTTTGCGGCATCAGGGCCACCGACAGACACACACAAGCCTGTCTCTTAGAGCGATGCAAAAATAAGTCCAATCCGCTGTAAAATCGACCCCAAAACTCTTAGTATCCACTGTCCAGAAAGGCTTACAGTCAAAATTCAGTCCAAAAAAATCTTCCAGTTTTCCAATCAATTGAAACTAAGCTTCAATGCACTTTTAAATCAATGGAAAAAAAAAAAGACTTTCAACCAATAACCACGTCTCTCCCCTTACCTATAGAAATTGGTGACTGATGGAGGCAAAGGTCGCTAAATAATCCCTAATCCCCTTCCAAATCAGTCCAATAAAGGCGTCCAATCCACTCAGCACCACTTTCTCCCTCCCCTTCAGAAACTGGTGATTGTGGTGGTGATCGTGGTGGCCGCTACTACCTCGGCAGCCCCCCAGCAGTACCGCCCCTACCATCCTTCGGGCCCGATCATCCCGATCCTGGTTGACGAGAGGGAGGGGCCTGACGCTCTCGGCAACTACAGGTTCAACTTCGAGACTGGCAATGGGATCAGGAGAGACGAGCAGGGGGCGCCGCGGGGACCCAAGGGCGCTGTCGTGTCCCAGGGCGGATGGTCGTGAGTAATGGCGGGACTTGGGCTGTTGTAGAATTTAATGTTTGCGTATATATTAACGTTATTGGTGTTAATGTTATTGTTATTACTATGACTGTTATTATTACCACTACTACTATTACTACAATCACTACTACCACTACTACTACCACTACTACTACACACATCGCACTAACTTAACGCGAAGATTTCATTTTTTATTCACTTTTGTTGCAACCAGCTTCTCTTATTCAGCTCTAGAAATGTGTAGCAATGAAGAGGTTAATGAAGGATATATCAAACTCAAAAAAAACTCTCCTAACCTGAATTAAATCGCTGGAGACAGAAACACTAAAACAAGAAAAAAGGAAAAGAAAATGGGTGATCGGACTGAAGGGGTTAAGAATCACTATACTACAAGAATATTCTACACTTCATCACTACCCTCACCCAGCACCTCTACTACACACCCCAGACAAGCAATACACCCCCCGAGTCACACACCCTCCCTGATTCTTACACCTTCCTCCCTCCAGGTCACACACCTTTTTAAACCTTCCTTCCTCCATGTCACACACCTTCTCTGCTTCTTAAACCTTCCTTCCTTCCTTCCTTGCAGCTTCACCTTCCCAGACGGTACCCCGGCTGTCTTCAGTTTTGTGGCGGATGAGGGTGGATATCGCGTTGAGTCCCCCCTCCTGCCCACGCCCCCGCCTCTCCCACCACACGCTATCGCACAGGTAAAAGGCCCATTATCTTTTTATCTATCACACAGGTAAAGGACCCATTATCTTTTTATCTATCGCACAGGTAAAGGACCCATTATCTTTTTTATCTATCGCACAGGTAAAGGCCCCATTATCTTTTTCATCTATCGCACAGGTAAAGGACCCATTATCTTTTTTATCTATCGCTCAGGTAAAAGGCTCATTATCTTTTTATCTATCGCACAGATAAAGGGCCAATTATTTTTTAATCTATTGCACAGGTAAAAGGCCCATTATCTTTTTATTTATCGCACAGGTAAAGGGCCCATTATCTTTCTTACCTGTGCCTCTATCTTCAACACCATAAATTAACCAAGCCGGGGTGATTATTAAAGTGGAAAAAAAAGTCAACTCAAATGATTCTCGATGATAATTTGTTGCTACTGAGGGTTAATTATCTTGAAAATTAGCCAAGATCCTCTACAAATATTTCCCTAGATAAAGCAGTAAGTTGTTTATCATAAAAATTAATATCTCTCATCATTATTACACATCTAAAGGCAGCACTTTGTTTATCGGGAAATTATCGTTTTGGTTAACACAGAAATTAACCTGTCGTAATTGGCCATCGGGAATCATCACCTTGGTTATCACAGTAATTAGTCCATCGTAAGACCCAGCTAATTAACCTCATCAATAACCACCTGATTACCTTCATTTTGCAGATCGAGAAGGCACGTAGGGAGTCTGGCTCAGGGGGACGCTATCAGTAGAATCACCACTGAATATCGACTCTAGAATCACCGACCGCCTTCAAAGATTCCTCCGACCGACTCCTTAGGATCACCGACCGCCTTCAAAGATTCCCTCGACCAACTCCTTAGAATCACCGACCGCCTTCAAAGATTCCCCCGACCAACTCCTTAGAATCACCGACCGCCTTCAAAGAGTCCTCCGACCGACCCCTGAGAATCGCCGACCGTCTTGGAGTTCACCGTCTGACCCCTCCTCACCCGCCTCTTCAGTTCGCCACCTTCTGGAGTGAATCACGTTCCTCTGCAAACCACTTTTTCTATCCCTCCCTCCACATTCCATTCTGTTTCACCCACTCTCCCTTTCATCTTAAAACGCTTACTTTCTTTATCTCGGCCCTTATTTTTCTTCTATGTATCTTTATCGTTTTATCTCACAGACTTAACGATGTCATTCTGTCTTCCCTCCTCTCTCATATTCCACGTCCATGCCATTGCAATTGAACCTAAAGGCAATAATGGACAATCTTTCACGTCAATTGCAAACTTCATTCCAAACTTCAGACACAGATGAAGTTACTGCGGCTTGCAACCACTGGGGCAAAGGTGGATGAGTGGATTGCAAGTGGAGTGCAGGAGGACGGAAGAGTGGATTGCAAGTGGAGTGCACAAGGGGTGAGTGGATTGCAAGTGGAGTGCAGGAGGACAGAAGAGTGGATTGCAAGTGGAGTGCAGGAGGACGGAAGAGTGGATTGCAAGTGGAGTGCACGGGGGGTGGAACGCAAAGGAGGAGGACGGGAAGGGGATGGGTGGAGTGGCCGTGCGCTGGAATGGAAAATATGATCACTTTCCATCCACCAGAAACTCCGCCTTTTCTTCCACCCACACCTCCACCCTTTCCCTTCCACCTCTTAGCTCTTCCCTCACTCTTATGTAAAGTACGCTTAATTTTAAAACAACTTTTTCCATGGATATTTATTTTTGTTAGACTTGTGAAAGAAAGAAATAAAAAAAATACACACATATCCTCATCTTACTGTCCTTTGGAACGAATAGTCTCTCTCTCTCTCTCTCTCTCTCTCTCTCTCTCTCTCTCTCTCTCTCTCTCTCTCTCTCATTACTACTAGGTAATTTAACTTAGATTTGGAGAGTCACCGGGTACTGAAGGGGTTAATGAATAATGTGTCTAGCCTCCTTCATTATGTAAAATCTATCTTAAACTGAATAAAAATCATGTGGAGAGTGCAAGAAAGAACGAGGAGGAGGAGGAGGAGGAGGAGAAAGAGAAGATATCCACGGCTGAAAAAGAATTAATAATGAGATGAACTATTCCAAGCGAAAATCCCTAAACTGAGAAGAAAAAAAATCGCCAGGAGATAGCAAGAAGAGAAATCAAACGACATCCTCGGGCTGAAGGGAGAAAAATATGCAACGAATGGGCCTGGGCGGGAAAAAGCCACACAGCGCATGCGCCCCAAAGGTCACGTGACCAAAACAAAGATGGCCGCTCTGATAGCCCGCACGCAAAGACGATCACACGTCCTCTTTGTTATTGCTCAAGGTGTCTGAGGATTTTCAACTGCGCAAATATGTAAAAAAAAAAAAAAAAAAAAATCAACCCAAGCACAATTAAGTACAGAAAATAGCTGTGGATTGTGGGAAGCTGTGGGATTTAAGGCGAATATTTAACCCATCTTCTTTGAGGACGTATCTAATGTTATATTCGTGCTAGACTCTTTCCAGACGATTTTACTCAGCTGAGGAGAGGGATTTCTCGACATGGAGGGGTTAGATATGGCTTGGATTAACCCCCTCACTACTTGGGCAAAAAACAGCTATTGAATAAAATCGTCTGACTGAAATGAAAAGAAGTGATCGTACTGAAGGGAGAAAATGTAGGGAAATGCGAGAAAAAAATATGGAAAAATTCATGAACTACCAAAGACATACCACCGAGAGAAAATTAAGCCACCACCACCATCATCATCATCATTATCATCATCAACACCACACATCATCACCATCATCATCCCGACCTCTTTCTTTTAATGGGATGTGCAACAGTTCAAGAGCTTTCTGCAACCTCAGCAACTGGATATCAATGACCTTTGTTGCAATGTGCCAGGTCTCTCTCTCTCTCTCTCTCTCTCTCTCTCTCTCTCTCTCTCTCTCTCTCTCTCCAGCCAACATAACATATTTTTCAGACGCGCGGAAGAGGGATTTTTTTTTTTTTTCATTTTTCCTTTCCAGTTTTGAGATAATAAACAGTGTGGCGGGATTTTCGGCGTTCATCCACCCACTTCTTCACTGAGGGTGCTGACCTCTGACAGATAGACAGATACAGACAGACAGATTGAAAGACAGACATAGACAGATCGACAGACAGACAGACAGATAACTAGACAGATAGAAAGGCAGATAGTATGAGTGAAATGTGATCTCTATATTCATCCACCGATATGACTCTGAACATGTACAGCAAAGCCCGTTTCCTTAGGTCACTCAAACACCAAGTCCTGTACAAACTCCCTAACCTCAACCCCCTGAACCGTCTCCCTTAAACCGTCTTCTGCTTCCTCCATTCTCAGACGATTGTTCTTCACGCTAAGAACGATTTTTTTTGCAATATTAGTCACATCAGACGATATTTTCAGGACCTCTGTTGGTGAAGGGTCATTATTTCACCACAAAGACGATTTTTTTAAGGGTGGTTTTCTTTAATTGCCTAATAACCACGGCAGATGATTTTTAAGGGCCTCTCGTAGCAAAGCCGTATATATATTTCACTACAAGGACGGTTTTTATCTAAAAGTAATTACACCAGACGATTTCTTCATCTTCAGGTCGCAGTGGAGAAGGTACAGATGCGCAAAAAAATCGTCAGGTGGTTGGCGAAAGAAATACAAGACGACATCGGGGTGAAGGGTCTACCAATCCCCACATTCCTAGTATCTATTGCGATGTGCCTGGTGTATCTATCTCACTCGGTGCTGGTGTGCTGGTGTTATACCCTCTTTACTCTAACTTGGAGAGGATATAACAACAGATTAACGAAGGAACAAGATGCTAGTCATGAAGAAGGGCTGTGGAATGGATATTGAGTTGCAGTACCGTCTTATTCTCCCACTGAGCTACGTGAAATAAGCTGCAACAAGACCATAACCTGGGCCAAGCTGAGGTAAAAGGACTTTAGAGCGGGTTAACAGAGACGTGTCGGTGGGGCTTGACGGGACAGCATTGGACACACCTGGACCTTCTCACCTTCCCACACTACTTCCGGCCTGTCACCTCCCCCCCCCCCCCCCAACCCACCATAAAGCAACCACGCCACCTCATCCCTGGGGGGTTGGGAGGGGGCTAGTCATTAGCAACTCTCCCCCACTGTCGTCCCTCTATTAAATTTTCGGATATTCTGCCCCCACAAAATAAGGCTTAGCTCCACCTTGCCTCCCCGATTCATCAAGGCTTGGCTACGTCTGTGCTCATCCCTACTTTATTGCAGTCCATCACTACAATTAATATACAATAAAACAATCTATAATCTATCCACCTGTCTTTCTGTCTATCTGTGCCTATATGTATGTATGTATGTATTTATGAATGAATGTATGTATGTATGTATCTACGTCTACTTCTCTGTTTATCTGTCCAACCATCCATTCATCCGTCTATCTATCTATCTATCCATCTGTTTTTAGAAGATCGACTTTCATTTTTAAGAAGCCCCCCCCCCCATGAGTTCTCGACAGTCTCATAACACACGTTTCCCCCTCATCCATCCCCCACCCTCCCTTTCTGTCCCCCCTCCCCTCCTCTCCATCCCCTCAGTCCCCCTTCTCTCTCTCCTTCTATTCCCCCCCCTTCATCACCCCCTCCACCTGCCCACCCTCACTTTCCTCCCACCTTCACCTTAACCCCAGTCTCACCTTCCTCCTCTCACCTTCACCCCCCACCCCACCCTCACCTGAGCTTCCCTCTTCCCTTCACCCCCCACCCCTCACCTTCACCCCCTCTCTCAGTCGTCTTGTTTGAGGATGTTAACAGATTGATTCCCCCCCCTCCACATCACACACACACACACACACACACACACACACACACACACACACACATACACCTTTCCCATAACCCTGAATACACTCTTGCAACTCTTCCCGGATATACCCAAGAAGCGGACGTTGCAACCTGGTATACTTTGAAGACACTGCAACATCATTCTTGCAACAACAACAAAAAAGATGAACATGAACCAGCCGACCTTTTAATCTATCTACCTGTTCAATTACCAATCAATCAAACAATCATCTATTATTGTCTATTATTATTATCTATTATTTATCTATTATTGTTATTATCTATTTCCTGACGCTCCATTTTTTGAGGGGGGAGGGGGGGCGTCTTCAAGGAAAAAAAAATCTTATTACATTTTCTGTTCCTATAACTATTCCTTTCTTGACGTATCACTTTCTTCAATACCTGCACAAGCAAAAATATCCTTATCGAGAGGGGAATACAAAATTACAGAAAACTAATCGCATTTAAGGACATCTGGGAAGGAAAATATCTGAGGATGGATTTTGCTTCTTAGGTCACGCCAAAACTTCGAAGGCTTACTTGATGATGATGATGATGATGATGATGATAATTACCTGTGTATCCTAATTTCTTAAAAGTCGCTAACTATTTTACTGTTCCACTCACGAACAAGGTTTTCAAAGCGTTGAGAAATGGCATAAAATACATCTTCCTTATCAGCAGACAACAGGCTACCGGATGTACTGTTTCGGAACACGAGAGCTGAGACACACAAAAAAGACAGAGATAAAGAGAAAGACAAATTTATCTGATGAGAGTTTTACCGTATGCATACATTTAATATTTTCATGTTCAATAAAATAAAAATACATATCATCCACTAAAATTAAATATATAAATCTATCTATCTATCCATCTCTCTCTTTCTCTCTCTCTCTATATGAACTACGTGTCTCACAAAAGCTAAATAAAACCAGAAAACAGACAGACAGACAGACACACACACACACACACACTCCTTCCCCCCCCACACACACACACCTCCCCCAGAAACGTTTGACAATGTATAAGTGTTGCAATACGGAAAGTCAAATCCCAAAATACGAGAGGTGACCCACACAGCCGCTTGCCCCTGACCCGAACAACAGCATCAGCGTGCGATCGTGGGTCTGCCATATCGCCTTTGGGATGTGATGATAGACGTGGCGTTATTATTAGTGGTGGTTGTAGGTGATTGCTGGAAGGGCTTCGTTACTGGTGTACAAGATGAGAGACACGACACACTTCCGACTGGTGTGCTAGTTTTGGAGAGGGGGGAAGGAGGGAGAAGGAGAGGAGAATATAAAGAATGGAGGGGAGAAAGGTGAAGACTGGGGAGGAAAAGGGAAGAGAGATTTATGAAAGGAGAGAGAGGAAGAAGGAGGTAGACAGGAAAAGAGAAATGGGAAGAAGGTTGGACAGAGGAAGGGAAAGCTAGAAGGAAGGACATAGAGTGGGAAAGTGAGAAAGAAGGTAGAAGAGAAAAGAGAAGAGAGAGAGAGAGAGCAGGAGGCGAGAACACAGAATGAACGAACACAGAGGCAGGTAAGAAGAGAAAAAGGGTGAGTGAATAGAGGAATGCATTTAAAGGGAATAGGGTGAGAAAGAGTGAAGGAGAAGAGCTGGAAGAGTGAAGAAGTAAGAGAGAGTGAAAGAGGGGATGACAGAAAAGAATGTAAGAAGGAGGCTGAAGTGGAGAGTGTAAGGGAGGAGAGGGTTGGAGGACTGAGGAAAAAAGAAGGAAGGGAGAAGAAGAGGAAGGGGGAGGGGATGAGTCAGATGAGAAGAAACAAGAGAGAGGGAGAGGAGGGGGAAGAAACTGAGGGAGGAACAGGGAAGATGGAGGAAATGAGGGGAGGGCCGGGGAAAGGGGAAAGAGTGTAGAGGGAAAAATTAAAAGAAAGGGGTCATGAGACGAAAGTGATGGGAGGAGTGGAGTAAAGAGGGGATGGGGTAGGGCCAAGACGAAGAAAGAGAGGGAGAGTGAGGGAAGAGGAAGGGAGGAAAGAGGTGAGGGGAGGCCTAGATGAGAGGGCAAGGGGAAGGCGGTGTGGGGGAAAGAGGGGACGGGGTGAGGCCAGGTAAGTATAAAACAGAGAGGGGTGAAAAGTGACCCACCACAGTGCAGTAAAGTGTGGTACTGAGGTTGTTAGTGTCATGCAGGCTGACGGGCACAAGGTGTGGAGGCGAGGGGCACCACTGGTTCTGTGGGTAAGGTCGGGGTGAGGGGAAAGAAATGAGGGGAAGACGAGGGAAAAGAAAAGATACAGCAGGCATGGGGATAAAGGGTGGGGGGGAGAGACATCGAGGAAAGAGAATGGGAGGGGAGGGGTGAGAGAGGGTGAAGAATGATGGGAGAGGGGTTGCAGAGGTAGTCACAGTCCATAGCTCCTTTACATGTCAGAGTTTCAACCTCGTGAGACGGTGTTCGAGCTTCACTTTCATAACAAGCGTTTGATTTGAGGGTGAAAAAAAAACACACACACACACTAGGATTTGACACGTTTCAATTCGGAGAAATTTATGTATATTCACCTCAGACTGTACGATCGTGATAAAAGCTTTGTTACTCTTTTATCTTAATCTTCCAAAGAAGTTCGATAAAATTCCTCACAAAAAAAAAAAAAAAAAATCCTTCAACAAGACAGATGGTTTCAGTGGCACCTCTTCCTTGGCGATTTATTTTTGGATATGAGTGGTTAATATCCATCTGTACGCTGTCTATGCAGAGAATGGCGATAACAGAACGATTTATGTAACGCAGAGGTACAGTAAGGTGTAATAAAGTAAGTCGCTAAGGAAAAGGTGTTAGGGAGCTTCCTTAGCCGACGAGAATAACGAACCCAAGCCTTCGTTCGGTGTGCATTCCCATTAATGACTTCCGCCCAGCCAGGTACAGAGGTAGAGGGTGAACAGAAACTATGACACGTGACGGTACTTCCAAATCCAGAAGGTTATGTAGTGATCAAGACACAACTTTAAGAAACTCCCTGAAGATACAGTACTCACACTCGTCTGTAATCTAAATTGTTATCTTTCCGGAATCAATGGTAAATGCGGCTGTCATGGGCCTTTTTCTAGGGGAAGATTAGGCCTTAGCAAAAACTGACTACTTAATGGCCCTCGTTTAGTCGATATCTGCCTTAATAATCGTCGTGCAGTCAAGAGGCATAAAATAATCTAGCACTTCTTTTTCTTCTGACCAAGTTGCTGCTGCTGTGTGTGGGAGCAGTAAGGGCAGACCCAGGGCTATACGGACCCCCTGTAGCCTCCTCTGCAGCCTTCACCCCAGCCCTCATCTCAGCCCCCTCCTTCCCCTCGCCAGCCCTCAGACCAGCCCCTTCCTTCACCTCGCCAGCCCTCTTCCGCCGTCCCATCGTGCCCATCCTGAGTGACGATCGCGAGGGGCCAGACGCAGGAGGTCGCTACAGGTTCACGTATGAGACAGGTGACGGGATCTATCGGCAGGAGGAAGGCGTACCTCTCGCTCCCAGTGGCCCCGTGGCTGCCCAGGGAGGATGGTCGTAAGTACTGAGGATTAAATCATCTTAACACTGTCGTTCTTTGAAGGTCTATGGCTTCTCAGGATGTCAGATAACCACCTCAAATGCACTAAACCGGTATCTTTATCACAGGTCGCACACAACTCCGTATTTTCACATGTTCATCACTATAACTCTCTCTCTCTTTGACATAACTAGGAACCATTATAATTTGTTCAACAGTACACCCGGATGCAACACTCCTTCATCATGATAGCCTGAACACTGGCGTAACTTCACAACTCATTTAAACATTTATCAAGGAAATTCAGTTGACATCTCACAGAATAAGTCGCCTCGCATCCCACACTCCCTGTCTATATCTAAAACCGTCCTTCCTACCTTCCAGCTTCACCTTTCCCGACGGTACCCCAGCCGCCTTCACCTTCGTGGCTGACGGTGACGGCTTCCGAGTGGAGTCCGACCTGGTCCCCACGCCACCGCCCCTGCCCGCCCACGCCCTACAGCAGATCCAGTTCGCACGGCAACAGAGCGCATCCACACCCACTGCCCACCGCACCTTCTCACCCAGATTACCCTCTCCCTCTGTTGCCTCTTCCGGCTTTTTTCCTTTGTCGGTTCCATCTCCTCGGGTACCTATTGCATCTCCAACAACAAAATCACTCCCTCCAGTTCGTCTACCGTCCCCTTCATACTCGTACACCTCCCCTGCGCTACAATCAGCCCGTCTACAATCCCCCTCACCATCATCTCGCCTCCCCGTCGCGTCTTCCACATCACAAGTACCCCGTCTCTCCTCCTCGCACACCTTCCCCGTAGTCCGCCCTTCCCAAAGCTCCCTTCGCCCCGTATCCTCGCCCCTCCCTTCCCCCTCTATTCCAGGCAACGGGTCTCCATTTACCCCTTCCCCAGCAGCGCCTTCGCCAGTAGTTGAGAGGGCAAGGGGAACATACTCTCCCTCCGCCTCCACAACCAACCTGAGAGCCAACGCCATCTCCCCACCTCGCCACCGCCCCTCCACGCTAAGATCTCGCCCCTCCT
>JAGKTI010026340.1:0-13632 GCA_018397915.1 Birgus latro | reverse complement strand
TATATTCTTTCATAACGTCAACACGAACATTCCGCCACGCCACATTTTTGTTCCCTCCTCTTCCCTACACCGGTAACCGTATTTTCCGCCGTATATATTTCCTGAACCCACCGTTTTACCCAAATTAATTTTTCCCCCACTCTCTGAACGACCGGCTTCACCCTACGCCATAAAATGTAACTGAGGCCACCCACCGGACGCCACCCTGGCGCCGGCGGTATAGTGTCATGGCACGGTGTCATTTTGCTGGTTATTTTTACCCTGCTTGGTGACTGATGTCAGCATCCCCCACCAATTATTGTGAACAAATGTAAATGCCTGCGCATGTAATAGAGTCTGTATCTTCCAGTACTGCTGGCTGAACTATTTTGTCAGCATATTGTTCCCATCTTGAGGGAAGTGTTTATTGAAAAATTCCTCACTAATAATCAGTTTACCATCAGCCTACATCCACTGTTGTGGAAATGATGTGGAACCATTGCACTGTCCTCTTTTACCTCTTCTACCGCTTTAAAAGCATGAAAATTTGGGCTACGTTGTTAAAGTAAATGAACTATGCATACATGTATCAGCTAATGAATACTTCCGTTTATTTCCAGGTTATCTAGCCGTCCTCATTAGTTAATCATGTATAAGATGTCAGTGCTCTCTAGGGGTGCAGTAACACTGCAACTAATGGTCTAGTACTTCCAATTAGTTTATAAAAAGACTGTCATAAAACAGTTAAATTCACTATGCACGATCTAGGGCACGAAAAGTCATGTTGACATTAAATTTCTCAGTTCAAAGATTTCTGTTGCCCTGCATAATTATTGTTTCTAGAAATTTTCCCGGTTATAGGGGTTAACTTATCATGAATGTGACTGCTCAATGATCTCATGTTCATCTTATTTAACGGGTTTCTGTTCGTCAACCTCTAGTTTAGTGGTCTTTTCCCTGCTGTAGGAATTTACTAAAACAAAAGGGGTAAGAGAAACTGCCTTTTAGTTCATGCGTATTTAATGGTGTAAGAACAAAATTATCTGGGTTGGGTACCTTGTTTCCACTTATTTTCCATGGTTGTCTTAAACATATTTCATTTTAATAGTTCATGCTTGATCTGTGGTCGTTCTTTGGTGATGTCACTGTTTCCTGTGTGAAAAGGAAGCTAAGAAAATAGTTAAGAGTGTAAGCAAGAGCCTTGTTGCTTAGAGTAGTTAATCTTCGTTGGTAATTAGTGGGCCCGTGTCTTTCAAACTGTTTGTTGCTGGTTATGTACCGGAAATTGCTTAGGGTTTTATGAGCTTATTTTTACAGGGTTCATTCACAATTATTGTTTGACTGATCAAGTGAGTTTTTCAGTTTTGATGCCACTACTGCTATAGTGAAATTAATACCGTAACATATTCACTGATGTGATTTTTAAGTGGATCATGGAGTATATTCACTTTTTAAGTTGTTCTAATGGTGTCTGTTAAACCACACTGTTTTATTTCAACCCTTTGCCTAATTAAGCTTCATGAAATATATACGTAAGGCAGGCTTGAATAGGACACTAATAATTTTCCCAAGCGTTATCAGTATCATTTATTTTCATTCCATTGTGTAAATACTGTACCAATGGCATTTTTATAAGAATTTTTCAGTCGACACTTCTGAAATATGGTGACCCTATTTTGAGGGCGTGTTCATAATGTGTACAGTTAATATAATAAAGTTTTATGGTGGCATGATGTTAGCTATTAGCTTATAGGTAGACTGGACACTGAACCCTTGTTTGTGGCAATTACGAGAGCGAGAGAGAGAGAGAGAGAGAGAGAGAGCGAGTGTGTGTGTGTGTGTGTGTGTGTGTGTGTGTGTGTGTGTGAGGGTCTCGGGGAGTCCCACGTTCAATTATCTTGGGCTGTTCTTTGTCGCTAGGGACTGATCACACCTCTGTCATCTTTATTATCTCATTTCCACACATCTTTCGACATGATCTGACCTGTATTCTCTCTTTTTAACTCTATTTTCTTTTTTACATACAGCATCTTCTCTTTGTCCTTACTTTCTCTTACTTTCACACTTTTTTGGGCTTGCTTTTCGTTTCCTCTTTCTTCTGTTCACGCCTTTTTAAAAATAATTTTCCACCTACATCATCCGTGGTTTTTCATATTCTACAGAGGAATTATTTTGTGCTGATAAAAGGGTTGTTGCATCGCTAAATTTGGTTTGATATATGAGGTGTTATGATAATCAGAATCATTATATGAGATACAATAAGCCCCACTGATGCGTGAAGTGATACACAGAATCGATTTATGAGTAAAAATTTGGGAAAGTTTAATATTACAGAGGAAGAAGTGCTAAAGTATTTTGTTGACCATATTAATTCGATTATGTAACTATCATATTATTCTTGTTGCCTTCAGGTAGTATCGAACAAACTTCTCGAAATAGAGGAGTTGGATACAACTTTCATTACGTCTTTCACTAGTAGGCTGTTCTGTTGATCTGAATAAATTGTCTGTGGATAGCAAGGCTGATAAGTAAAACACGTCATCTTGTTGAAAAGGTTATGATGAAAACTGGTAAAGCTCCAAAGTATGCTTCATTTTACACAAGCGCTAGGTGCTAGGGAAGGATGCCTACATGTGGTGGCACTGATATAACCAGGCGGTTCAAATGGCTGGTTATACAGACGTCCCTGAACTGCTATTCTGTCCTCCGAAAGGTGGATGATGGACTGAAGGAAAAGAGCAACTTAAGTCTGCAGTTCACAGAGCTTACGTTTCTGATGAACCTGGAACCGGAAGAACATCAAGAACAACCCAAATGTTTTAAAAGATTTAAAAAGTTATGAAACATCTCACTCAGAATTTCAATGTGACTTTAACTAGGAGTACTGTTAAAGGCTTTGAGAAGGATGAATGTTTCACTAGGTTTGAGAAATAAGTTGGAGAGTTCCTAGAGACAACCACAGAAGACTTTTTACCTCGTCAGTTATAGGCAAAATGTTTGGATATTTTTTGCTTCAAAATACTGCAAACATCATCACCATCATCATTTTATTTACGGATAAAATTGCTTGATATTCTTTGTGCTTGCTTGCTTTACTGTTTTTTTTTCAGCTTATTTTCACTTGTAAATTAATTCCTTCATATTCTTTGTGCTTGCGTGCTTACTTGTTTTGTTTGTGGGTTGGCTTGTTTGCATTTATTTGCTTGATTGAATTTCTAGGGATTGCTTTCGCTTGTTGATTTGCCTGTTGCTTTTGTCTGTTTGTCTGCTTTTGTGTGCTAAATTGTGTTCTTTGCTTTTATTTCAGGAGCTGTATTCTTTTGATTGTAAGCTTGCTTACTTGCATTTGTTTGTAGTTTATTCTCCTCAGTTTTCATNAGTATTTTGTTGACCATATTAATCCGGTTATGTAATTTTCATATTATTCTTGTTGCCTTCAGGTAGTATCGAACAAACTTCTCGAAACAGAGGCGTTGGATACAACTTTCATTACGCCTTTCACTAGTAGGCTGTTCTGTTGATCTGAATAAATCGTCTGTGGATAGCAAGACTGATAAGTAAAACACGCCATCTTGTTGAAAAGGTTAAGATGAAAACTGGTAAAGCTCCAAAGTATGGTTCATTTAACACAAGCGCTGGGTGCTGGGGAAGGATGCCTTCATGTGGTGGCACTGATATAACCAGGCGGTTCAAATGGCTGTTTATACAGACGTCCCTGAACTGCTACTCTGTCCCTCAAAAGGTGGATGATGAACTAAAGGAAAAGAGCAACTTAAGTCTGCAGTTCACAGAGCTTACGTTTCTAATGAACCTGGAGCCACAAGAACATCAAGAACAACCCAAATGTTTTAAAAGATTTAAAAAGTTATGAAACATCTCACTCAGAATTTCAATGTGACTTTAACAAGGAGTAATGTTAAAGGCTTTGAAAAGGATGAATGTTTCACTAGTTTTGAAAAATAAGTTGGAGAGTTCCAAATGATAACCACAGAATACTTTTTACCTCGTCAGTTATAGGCAAAATGTTTGGATTTTTTCGTTTCAAAATACTGCAAACATCATCATCATCATCATTTGATTTACGGATATAATTGCTTGATATTTTTTGTGCTTGCTCGCTTTACTGTTTTTTTTTTTTTTAGCTTATTTTCGCTTGTAAATTAATTGCTTCATATTCTTTGTGCTTGCGTGCTTACTTGTTTTGTTTGTGGGTTGGCTTGTTTGCATTTATTTGCTTGAGTGATTTTTTAGGGATTGCTTTCGCTTGTTGATTTGTCTGTTGCTTTTGTCTGTTTGTCTGCTTTTGTGTGCTAAATTGCGTTCTTTGTTTTTATTTCAGGAACTGTATTCTTTTTTTTATGCAAGGAAGAAGGAACCAAAGGCCACAGGCCTGCATACTGTTCCTTCCAAGAAAAAACAAAAACAATACAAAAGAGAGCCAAATTCAAGATCCGTTCAATTTGAGATGCCTGGACACACTGCGTTTGAAAGACTGGAGATCATAGGAAGTTGGAAATACAGACAGAGAAAGACAGTTCCAGAGTTGACCAGTTGCATAAATGAAGGACTGGGAGTAACGGTTAACTCTTGCATTAGAGAATTGGACAGAAAAGGGATGAGAGTTTGTTGCTAGACGGGTACTACGTGCCCGTCGTAGAGGATTAGGGGTGTATTTAGACAGTTCAGAGGAACAGTGACCATTGAAGTAGCGATAGAAGAGAGATAAAGATGCAACAGTGCGGCGAAGAGACAAAGGTTGAAGGGAATCAGTAAGAGGAGGAGAGTTAATGAGACGAAAAGCCTTTGACTCCACCCTATTGAGAAGAGCTGCATGTGGGGAGCCTCCCCACACATGAGAGTTGTACTCCATACACGGGCGAATAAAACCCGTGTACAAGGTCAACAACTGTGCAGGGGTAAAGAAAGTTCGGAATCGGCTTAGCACACCTAATCTCTTGGAAGCAGATTTCACAAGAGATGTATTATGTTCTTTCCAAGACAAATCCCGAGAGAATGAAACCCCAAGCATGTTCAAGGATGATGCAGGACATAACTGTTCATTATTAAACAATAGTGGGTAATCCTGAGGAAGATTTTGTCGGGTTGATAAGTGTAAGAACTGAGTTTTTGATGCATTAAAAATAACAAGATTATTTTTACCCCAAACAGAGGTACGAGCCAAGTCAGACATTAGGTGTGCCATAGCCTCATCCCTTTTTTGTTGAAGTAACTGCTGAGATGGACGTTGCAGGAACCGAATAGAAAGGTGAAGGGTGGAATCATCAGCATATGAGTGGATAGGGTTAGATGTACAGCTTAGAAGGTCATCGATGAATAAAAGGAAGAGAGTAGGTGATAGGACAGAGCCCTGAGGAACACCACTGTTGATAGGTCTAGGAGAGGAACGATGGCCGTCTACAACAGCGGCTATAGAACGGCTAGAAAGGAAGCTAGTGATGAAGGCACTTGCATTTGTTTGTAGTTTATTCTCCTCAGTTTTCATCTTTATGCTTTAGTCCTGCCTTCCACTACCCTCTCCCTTATCTTGCTTATCTTTTTCGTCCATCATACTGTTACGTGCACTTTTCACACTGCCACAGGCTCCAATAGCAGTAGTTCAGTATGGGAAGGACGTTGCCCAGTGGGTTGTTCATCCTATTGTCAGCCTTTCACTGTACCACACCACAGATCAGCACAGGCTTTGAATGTGAACAAGCATCTCACGTTCGTTGTCTTTATTTTCCAGATAATTACACTTAATGCTTGTCAGCTTCACTTCACTGTTTTCAAAAGCCCCGGAGCCATAAATCATCACTAACTGCACTGACACTGAACTGACTCTGAACTCGAACTGAACTGGCTCCTCTAGTCCCTTTCCCATCCTTAAATAGCCTTGCATTACTCTAGAAGTTTCTAGTTTACTCTAGCACCTACAGTTACCAAATCAGAGATATCCAAAACATGCCAGAGAGTTAATACATTACATAACACTCTAAATGCTTTTAAACAGAGATAAAAATACATAATTCAACAAACAATCACATAAATAAAACATTATAGAGAAAAAGAGAATGAAAATTAATGCGCAATTTACAAAATACCTCCACTCACAAACAGCAAGTTAGCTGGTAACTCTGACATATAACCGAACTAAGAGAATCATCGGGAATACTCCAGCACTATCTAATCAACAAATCCCGCTTCTCAACACTATCCCCTCCATAGTCCTTTGTTATCCCGATAAAACTACACAGGGTACACAAACATAATCCTTAATCCTAATTACACACAAAATAATCCTTCAACTTATCAGGCCTTCTATGCCACTTCTGATGGCGTCCCTGTTCTTCCACACAGTCTACTTCTCCTGGAATGTCTTGGTCCTCTTCCTGATTCACTTCTTCCCTCGGGAAACTGTCACCATCATCTTGTACTTCAGCTCCGTGATCCTCGTCAACATCCTTAGCTGAGAGTGAGCACGATTCCTCAGAGACGTTCCAGCTGTACTGTCCTGGTCCATGGTGCTGCCACAGACGATTCACGTGTACCACCTTCGGGTGAAACTTCCTGCCTCCCCAAATCCGGTACGTTACGTCTGATAGGCGATCCAGCACAGTGTATGGCCTGTCCTACTGGCTCTGCAGCTTTGGTGACTGTCCTTTCTTCCGCTGGGGATTGTATAACCAAACATTGTCACTACCCCTGAAGCTCACCTCATTTGCCTTGGCATCACACTTACACTTCATCACCTCTCCTGAAAACTTAATGGCTCTTTGCTCTTGATGATGTACCTCAGCCACCCTTTCTGAAGATGCTTCACATTGCTGAAGGTGTCTGTAGGCAGCTCCTCACTAAGTGTTCTTCCCATCAACAAGTCAAGGAATAAATGTAACACGTGGCCCAGCATCAGTTTTTCAGGGGTGTAGCCGGTAGACTCATGAGATGCTGACTGATATGCCATCAGCAACACAGGTAATTTCTGGTCCCATTCCGTTTGTCCCTCTATACAGTACTTGGCCAGTTTTTGTCCAAGCATGCTTTTGAATTTCTCTTTTATCCCATCTGACTGTGGCCTTAGTGGGGTCGTCCTGGTCTTCTTGATTCCCAGTATTTGCAACATTCACGGAGCACAGCGGACTCTGAGTTTCCACCTTTGTCTGAATGTAGCTCCTGTGGTATCCCAAAACAAAAGAAAAACTGGTCAACCAACACCTGAGCAACAGTCGTGGCCTGTTGATCGAGTATGGCATAGGCTTCTGGCCACTTTGTGAAGTAGTCCATGGTGACATATGTATACTGGTTTCTTCTTTCAGCAAGTGGCAGAGGTCCAGCAATGTCCACTGGGACTCTTTCCATTGGTGCAGCCACTTGCCATAACTGGAGAGGAATGCAACTGTGTTTCTTCGGTCCCTTCTTGGCAGAGCATACATCACAGGCCTGACACTGCTCTTCTACACCCTGCCGCATGCCATTTCAGTAGAACCTCTGTCTCAGCCAGATTAGAGTTTTCTCCACTCCCAGGTGCCCACTAGTGATCTGGTTATGAGACTCATCCAAGATCTCAAACCTCATTTTCTTTGGAACCATCAGTTGTCAATACTTGCTGAGGCCACTGGGTGTCTTCCGCTGACGCTCTAGTAATCATTGTTCAGACCATGGAGGTCCCACTGATTCCAGTAGCTCTTGCTTGCAGGGCTGAACCTGGAAACCTCTTCCCAAGATGGTCTCATTCTATTCTGCTGCAGCCACTCTAGCACTGGGTGTATATCTGCATCCACCATCTGCATTCTCTTCAGGTCTTCTTCAGCCGGCACTGGCTCTGTCACTGCAGTACGTCTGCATTTCTTGCTTCAATCTTCTATTCGTACTACACTGCCGGCACTTTGGATTACAAGGCCAATGACTCAGGCTGTCAGCATTGCCATGCACCTGCCCAGGATGGTGCTGCACCTCATAGTTGTGCTGGTCTAGTTTCCCAAGTCAGAGTGCCAGTTTTCCTTCTGGATTCTTTAACGTCTTAAGCCACTTGAGTACTGCATGGTCCCTCTTAATGATGAAGTAGGACCCATACAAATTGGAATGGAAGAAATCAAGGCTCCTCATCACTTTCAACAGCTGCTTATGAGTCACACAGTAGTTACGCTCCAGTGGGCTGAATTTTTTGCTGTAATACGCCACCACATACTCTTTTTCGTCCTGCTTCTGTGACAGGACTCCAACACCATGGTCACTAGCATCACAGTCCAGGATAAATGGCTGACTCTGTTCTGGGTTCGGCAACCTTGAGTTCATCGAAGACCTTCTGAGTCACTGCTGTCCACACAAACTTCTGCCTCTTCAACAACAACTTGTGTAGAGGTGCAGCTATTGTTGCAAAGTCGTTAACAAAATGCTGGTAGTAGGTACACAAACCCAGGAAACTCCGCAGATCGTTCACACAAGTTGGAACTGGCCGTTTTTCACAGCTTCCACCTTCTCTGGATCAGGACAGATGCCGCCCTCGCCTACAGTGTGTTCCAGGTACTTCACTTCCTTCTGAAACAAGTAGCACTTCATGGGGTTCAGCCTGAGGTGTGCTACTCGGATCCTACTGAACACCTCCAACAGCCTCTCCAATTCCTGATCAAAAGTCCATCCAAATACAATTATTTCGTCCAGATAGATGAGAGCTGTCTACCAATCAAGACACGTTCAAAGTAGCTTGGGCTTTGCATAGGCCAAATGGCATCATTTTGACCTGTGGATTGTGCAATTACCTTTTTTTTTTTTTTATCCCACTCCGTGGTGAGCAAAAAATGAAAATAAAAATTGTGTAGCGGTGTTGTGAAAAGTGGATTTTTGTTTATAGTTTTTGTTTATTATAATCTTGAAGATAAACATGCAGGGCATCATCTGGTCAAAAAAAAAAAAAAAAGTTCTCCTCTCTTTCTTCCCATCTTAGCTTAGGCCCAGGTGTAAGTTTGCGTAGGGGAATAGCAAAGAAAATAAAAAAAGATATTTTGGTTTTAGTTTTTGTTTATCATAAACTTGAAGATAGACGTCCAGGGCATCATCTGGCGAAAAAAAAAAAATCTCTCTCTCTCCATCTTTGCGCAGCGCCATGTGTGAGTTTGCATAGAGGTTGAGTGGTTAGCAGTGATGCACGGCCACTGGAAAGTTAGCACACCCTGAGCTCTGGCTCGCAACGTGACGCTTCCCAGCCGAGCAGTGGCTCGCAATCCACGAGTTAATCTGCCATAAGCCCCGCCCGTATGAAAAGGCTGTTTTCTCCTTGTCCTACTCTGCAACCTTGATATGATATTATCCTGCCTTCATGTCTAGGGTGGAGAATCACTTGACACCTGACAGAGCATCCAGTGTGTCATCAATCCTTGGCAAGGGATATGTATCCTTCACTGTTTCTTCATTCAGGGCTCGATAATCCACATAGCACCTTACCGAGCCATTCTTTTTCCTTACCAGAACAATTGCTGATCCCCAAGGACTTCTGGACTTTTCTATCACTCCTTGGCTTAGGAGATTCTCCATCAACTTCACTTTTTTGCTGTTGGACTGGTGTTATCCTCCACGCCGGCTGTTTAATCGGACAGTGATCCCAATGTCGATACAATGCTCGCTCCACCAGATCAGTGCACCCCAGGACTAGGTCTCTGGTGGAAAAGACTTCAGCAAACTTCGACAGCAGCTGCCTCAGCTTCAGCACTTGTGAGTCACCCAGGAATTGGAAACTCTTTGAAAAAAGGTCTTGTAAGTGGTCTGGCAGATACCCATCTTCTTTGACTACACTCCTTTCACAAACCTTCCTCTGATGCCACTCAGGGTCCACCGCCTGACACAGTCCCACAATTTCTCCTTCGTTGATCTTCTGTGGCTCACAGGAAAAATTGGCCACCACAATCGGCACTTTACCTGCTCCTGTTTTCACCAAAGTTGTCCCCACCATAACTCCATCCTTCATCTTGCACCGTACATCACGCTTCACTACCCCTAGACAGCTGTCAGAAGAACCACTCACTTTGCACTGGAGCAATATTTCTGATGTGCGGAGTACCCTCACCTTGCCACCAGAACTGGTACATCTCACTGCCATGACGGGAACCGACTTTCCTCGAACTTTCAGCTTCATGGAGCAGAAGTCCAGCTCACATACCATGGGGATCAGATAGTGCAGACTAAAAAGGCAAGGATCCTCCATCTCGGCTATGTAGACTGGAAGTGCTGCCTTTTGCCCTGCCACTTCAGTCCGAACGTCCAAGGGTCCCCTCAGTTCTCAGTGGTGCCCAGTTATGCCACACAATTATTCTGATGACTCAGGCTGATACCAATGATGTAACACATCAGGCCTCGCAAAAGTCTGCTCTGAGGCTGAATCAATCACCAAGGAACACTTATTGCCACCTATTTTTCCATCTACTCGCACACTGCCGATTGCAGTTCTCTCGCAATATCTCAGTGTTGGGGCTACTTGGGAAAAGCCAGCTGGTGGTTGCCTCTTAACACCAGCCTTCACTAGTTTTCCACTTCTTTCTGGTCTTCTGTAGCCTTCTTTTTTTCTTTTTTGGACACTCAGAACTGAAGTGTCCCACCTCACTACATGTCCAACACCCTTTTGTTACAACTGTAGATTTCTTTGCACTGCTCTGTTCTTGCTTCTTCATCAATTTGTAACAGTCCTCTTTCTTGTGTCCCAGCTTCCTGCAAAACCAACAACCTCCTCCAGTCTTCTCCTGTACCCTCTTCCATTTGTTGCAGTCCTCTTTCCAATCAAATTATTCCACTTCATTTACCTTCCCCTTTCTTGCCTTGAATCTCACGCTATGACCTGCCTGAAACGTGGACGTACTGGACCTGATGTAGGACTCAAATCCTGGAACCCTGGCTAGTGCTTCTTGCATGCTTCTGGGTTGTGCCTGCTTCACTTGCACTTTCAACTCTGCACTGTCAAGAGCATTGATGAACTGGTCCCTCAGAAGAACAGCCAGCAGGTTAGGTGCTGCTCCAGGGTATGCCTTGTACGCCATACTCACCAGGTCATGAGCAAGCTGCTGTAGTTTTTTTTTTTTTATGTGTCCGACTCTGGGCATAGGCTTCACAGCCTGCTATCAAGGCCCAGCAGTCCTCCTACATACCAACACCTCTACATGTCACCACTTGGGCGCTAACACCCACCATCCATATTGAATACATGCTAGGGCTGTCTCATACAGGACTGGTGTATTGGTATTAGCGGGGGTATTTTTACGACATGTCGGCGGGTCTTCTGGTAGATCAGTAAAGCCTGATTTAATGAAATTCGAATCCTGAAACTGTTCCCTGCCCCAGCGAGGATTCGAACCTGGGTCCGTCGGGACTGCAAGCCACCTCTCTACCGATCGAGCCACCGCCTCGAGCCCATACACGGCTCCAGAATCTTGCAGTGTAAACCTCAGTCTGGTACATGGTTCCATATCTGCACTCCAGTACCTCTACTAAGGACTGATAACTGTTCCTTTCCTCTAATGATATCTGGCCCAGAATTTCCACCGCAGCACCCTTGAGGCTAATGGCAAGCTGCACTGCCCTCTGCCTATCATCCCAACCATGCTGATCAGCAAGTAAATCAGGCTGTGCATAGTAAGCTTCCCAAGATACTCTACCATCAAATTCCTGAGGTTCCAAGATACTCTACCATCAAATTCCTGAGGTTTCGTTTTAAATAGACCCCCATGATAGCCATGTACTTCATTGGTTTGGGGCCCAAAAACTGGGGCATCATAATTAAGCCTAGAACTTAAAACTTCTGCATTCTGATTTTTCAACCCCGTAATGCCTTTAGATGCTTGGGATTCATCAAGGTCCACCATACAATGTCAATTTTTTTTCATATGCTCCTTGTACACTAACCTGAAGCTCAGCATTACAGTATTTCTCTACAGCCTCAGTTCTCTCACTAATGATCTTCACATGTTGACTGCTTGCTTCAGCTGGTCCTCTACATGCTGTCTGCACTCCATCACTATTCCCTCACCAGTCTTCAGCTGGTCGTCTACATGCTGTCTGCACACCGTCACATTATTGCATACCTCACACTTCTGCTGCCGTAGCTCACCGTACATTTCCTCCTTCAACTGCTCCTGTTCTTCATTCATTTCCCCAACGAAAGAATCTAGCTGTCCTTGCATCCTCAGCTGTAATTCCCTCTTGCTCCTGTAATGACTCTAGAAGATGTTCATATCATTCTTTCTGTTCTTCATTTTATTCCTGTAATTGTTCTTTGATTTCGTTCTTGAGCACTTTCTGTTCTTCACTTTGTGCCTCTAGCTGTTCACTCTGTGCTTGCAGTTTTCCTTTTATTTTTTTTCTGTCCTTCATTTTGTTCCTGTAGTTGTACACTTTGTGATTGTAGTAACTTCATAATTGCAGCCAATGACCTCGTCCTGCCTAGCCTGGCTTCTCATCTGTACACCTTCTGCCTCCATGTCGAAGGTTAGATTCACTGCAGCAATTTTCTAATGATCCACAGTCTTGACACCACTGTTACGTCCATGTCCCACACACCGCAGGCTCCAACAGCAGTAGTTCAGCATAGGAAGGACGTTGCCCAGTGATTTGTTCTTACTAGAGGTAGCCTTTCACTATACAACAACACAGATCACCACAGGTATTGAATGTAAACATGCTTCTCACGTTCATTGTCTTTATTTTTCAAATAATTAAACTTAATGCTTGCCAGCTTCACTTCACTGTTTTCATAAGTACCGGAACTATACAATCGTCACTAACTGTCCTGACACTAAAATGACACTAATCTAAACTCAAACTAAACTGACTCCTCTAGTCCTCTCCCCATCCTTATATAGCCTTGCATTACTCTTGAAGCTTCTAGTTTACTCTAGCACCTACAGTTACCAAAATAGAGACATCCAAAACATGCCAGAGTTTTCTTACATTACATAACACTCCAAATGCTTTAGCATTCAGACTGAGATAAAATTACGTAATTCAACAATCACACAAACCAAAACATTGTACAGAGAGAGCATGAAAATTAATGCACAACTTACAAAATACCTCCACTCACAAACAGCAGGCTAACTGGCAACTCTGAACTAAGAGAATCATCGGGAATACACCAGCACTACCCAACTGGCAAATCCCGCCTCTCAACAATATTATGCCTTGTCTCCTGCATTTCCTCCTTGCTCTCCCATGGCTTCCGTCCTTCCTTCCTCCTTCCATCCCTTTCCAGTTATTTTCTTTCCCTTTCCCTCCTTTCGTCATATATCCCAATGATAATTTCTTTTCGACATTTCTTTTGTTAAATCCATCTTCCGTCCGTCAGTTTTCTCTTTCTTCATTCATTATTTCCTTTTCTGATCGCCATTAATCATTCCTTTTTCCTACCATTATTTACAGTGGTGTCCCCCTTCCTTGCGCCTGTATTTCTTCCTTTCTTTCTTCCCTATCTTCTTTTTTCCCCTTTTCCTTGCAAAGTTCGTTTTCTTTCTTCATCCCTCTTCTTCCTCTTTTCTTTAATCATTTGCTCTGGTATCCTCTTTCAGTTTTCCTATATTCCGTCCTTCTTTATGATTTACTTCTCTCGTGTTACGTCGGCTTTACTTTCTTCCATCAATGTCTTGCGTTTTCCATTCTCTCTTTCGCCTTCTTCGCTTC